>JAAAKQ030164878.1:0-12630 GCA_010016005.3 Zanna intricata
ATGCCTGACCGGGATTCGAACCTGGGACCTCCGGATGAAAGGCTGAGACGCTACCACTCGCGCCACGGAGGCCGGCAAATTTACTGAAGCTAATATTGATTTAATATCTAGAATCGACTGAATCAAGGTTTCTGATAATGTCGAAGATAGTACCCGCAATCAAAAATACATAAATGAACAGTTTATCGACAATGTCAGGAAGAACATTTTCAAGCTCAAACTAGAAATAGAAACTGCTAACAGCGGTGAGGGCAACAATTGGACTGCTAACAAAAAAGTTTGCTTACTAACAACACCGGTACAAGGGTATCGGAAAATTTCTCAGTAATTGCTTTGAAGCGTATATGTATACTTACATTTGTATACTTCGTAACGATCAAGTAGATTAATATGCAACTTTCTGTGAATTTATGAATACAAACACTGTTAAAACTGTTAATAGTACATTAGCATTCACTGTCGGTGACCTGCAGTAGTACCTTGATAAAAATGGCCTTGATAATAAAAATAATTACAAAAATTAAAAACACGACAGCAAATAACACATCAAATAAACTGAGCTACAAAAATGACAATAAATCGAACTAAAAAAAAGGTACATCATCGTTATGCAGCATTTAATTAAGTAAAATAATGTGTTGACCAATCAACTTACAGAGAATTTTAATTTGTTTAAATATATTGTTCATGTTATTGAAATAGGAAGCATATAAGGTTGTCTAATGATTAAGTTTTCATCAGGTCTTAAATCGATAAGAAAATTTTGATTTTCAATGAAAATATTTAAATGCTGTTAGAGGGGATTCTGAATAGTAATTGTCCTATATTAAAGAACCCTCCCTCTCCCTCTTTCTCTACGAATCATAAGACCTTGTGAATGGTGATACTCAGTGATACAGAGTAGCTGGACCGAAGGTGCAACTATATCGGAGAGGTATCTGTTGAGATTCAAACTAAGGAATGATTCCTGAAAGAGGGCAATAGCTCTTTCAGTAGTTGTTAAGGGCGTAGGTCAGGAGGACATAAACGGCCATAGCAACATCACTCAATATTTTGAGTACTGTGCAGCTGAAAGCAATAGAAAACTACAGCTGTATTTTTACCAAGAAAATGTGGCTCTCTACATTTTCAAAAACAAAGATGGAGTTTCCTTCCTTGGTAAAAAATTCCGAAGGTAAACTAGTCTCCCGTTCGGATCTCCGGGTGAAAACTACTAAGGAAGGGGTCACCAGAAAATTAAAAAATAACATTCTACGAGCAAATTGTTATGGATATAGGATGTAGGATGTACACCGAAATGAAAAAACTTGATAGAGAATCTTGGAGAGCAGAAACAAACCAGTTAAATAACTGAAGACAATAAAAAAAAGTTAAAGAGCTCCATTAATTATTCTATATTAAACAACTCCCTCCGAACTGCATTTAAAAATTTTCGAAGGACAAAATTTTCTTATAAATTTAAGACCTGGTGAGAAGTTATTCATTTGACAACCTGCTATTTCTACACCATAAAAAATATAATTAAACAAATTAAAACTCTTGGTAAGTTGATTGGTCATCCATTACTTTATTTAATTAAATAATGCATAACGATATTTAATCCTTTATTTCCATTTTTTTTTTTTTTTTTTTTAGTTCGATTTATTGTCGTTTTTGCAGTTCAATTTATTTTATATTTTATTTGCAGTAGTGTTTTTTTTTTTTTAATTTTTATAATTGTTTTTATTGTATAATACATTTACTGATCATCGAGAAAAATTCACGAATCGTAAACTTAACATATTTAACGTACTGAGAAAAATGAGAAAAACTGAAAACATTTCAATTTATTTAATTGGTGTATATCAATCTAAACTTACAGATTTTTCATAGCTTTGAATTCCTCGAAAGACTTTTTATCGTGCAGATCAAACCGCAGTTTTCTGGGGTCCAAACAACTAAAGATTAAACTCTCCAATTATCTCTCGCGAATCAGTGCTACGTAGGCCTGGGCGTTGGTAAAGATACGAGTGCTCAGATCTGCAACAGCTCTATCTAGGTTAGTCCCTTGTAGTTTATGCAGTCACAGCCCAGCACAATATTACGGGCAGCAAACACCGTTACACTTTGCCCTGTCTCCCTAAAGCGGCAAATTCAACAATAGTGACTGGGATCAATGTGTGGAATTCCTTTAAGAATCTTGTGCTTGTTCTTTTTAAGCAACAATAAACAATTTTTTTTCGTTAAAATTAGCGAACGAAAAATCATTGCTGTTGACATTGACATAGGACTTCAGAAACTGTCTTTTTAATGTTGTAGTACAAGGTTTTTATAAAAATTATTATAACTCCCCATATATATTGAAGTCAAAAAAATAAATTTATAACTAATTAAAATGATAAACATTGTTAAATTTTTATGTTAATAATATTTAATAATGGTATTTTGTTAATAATATTTCATTTCTACATTTAATAATAATATTTTGTTAATATTATTTCATTTGTATGTTAATAGTATTTAAATAATTCAGTCTTTATTATGTGTGGACAGATTTAGAACATTGTAGATGTTTATGGATTATACTATAAAACTGTAAAGGTGTATCTTAGTTTGAATTATTATTTTTACTGAAGACTGAATTTTTATTTGGCAACTGGTGTTGATAAAGTAATTGTATTTATAAATAATGAAGATATTTGTAATAGAAGCAAATAGACTTTTCCAGTGTTCTCTAGACTTACAGCTAAGAGTATATATAGCGGGTCGAGCGACCTGTAGATTGGTTCATTTGTGTGACGTAATCCTAAAGGTTACACTGCCGCTTGTAGTCTGCGCGAAGTTTAAAATTGTTTCATATAGATTTTGTTAAGCATTGTAAGTGTTTCTTTGTTTTGTTGTGTTAAATAGATTATTGTGAGAAGGCTTGTTGGTTATTTACAATCATGTTCTCATTATAATTGGCGACCGTGATAGTATTGTTAAAAGAATTGTGGGGAAGTCGATATCTTGTTATATAGGAATCATTCGCTTACATCATTAATTCATTAAAAAGAATTTCAGTAACTATTACTTTCAGGATTATTTCTTCTACTTAAAAGGACCTTCCTTATACACTCAGCCTTATAAACCAGTGATGCTGCATTTATTACTGGATTCATAGTCAGAGAATTACTCGCAAAATCTGCATCAGTTATCAATTAGTAAATAATATGTACAACACAAATCCTGGTAAAGACTTAAATTCTACTCATTTTTCATTTAATATTACTAATTTTCTGCTCTAATCTGAATAAAATTTTCCGATCTTCAAAGCGACTGTAGGCAGTACGGGCGCCTTCTCCCCGAGGAGATCCTTGTGTTTTCCTTAAGTGTGGTTATCTCGTACTACACCTTTAACATATACTGTAGAATATATGAACAGATAGAGTTGAAATGTAATATATAACTTCTTATACTTTTAACCACATTAAAAATACGTATTTTTCTAAGATAAAAGTAAAGAAATAGCAGTATCAATAATATCAGTTGATATTAAAACCCAATAATAATATTAAAACCCAAAATAGTAACAATAATTATTAAAATTATTCAAAATAACTGCTGAAATCGTTTATATATATATATATATAAATAATTAAAAAAACGAAGTAAATCAAAATAAAAACAGTTTAGTTTGTAATTAAAGATATTTAATATATTTACACCGCACCCGAAATAAACAAAAAATTCTAAAACTATTTTATTTATTCTTAAATCGTAGTTATATATAATACCATAAAATAATCTATTTTTAAAATAAATTTATAAATTTTTCCACATCATAAAGAAAATAAATAAATAATAATAGAAAGAAAATAAAAATAAGTAAATTAGCATGTAAGATACAACGAAAATATGAAATAAAAATTTATTTGTAAAATTCTAAAAACGAGTTAAAATAAACAAGATGATAACTTTTGTTAAATAAAATGTTTAAATTAATATTTTTATAATTTACTCCGATTTTCAAATAAAATTTTACTAATGTTTTAAATTACTAAATGTTTGTAATAAAAATTAAACTACTTGCAAATTTTTAAAACAACTCTCTGATAATAAAGAAAAAATTTCAATATAAGAACGAATTATTTAATTATATTTATTATTTTAATTATTTAAGAACAAATCAATTAACAACGTCCCAGACAAAAAAAAAATATAGGCTACATTGTTAACTCTTAATAATCACAAGTTTCCGCAGATTAATGGACTATATTTTTCTGGTCTATGTGAATGCACCACCTTAAAAACTTAAACTATCAAGATTCTTCCTTTACCATTGATATCCTATTTCCTATCACAAGACTCATCCTTATATATGTAGTTCTATTTATTTTTCTACTAAATGAAAAATAGTTATATAAAATACGTACGAGTATATCCCAAATTAATTAATTAAAACTGGTATCATCCCAAGTCTCACTTCTGGACAAGTTAACGATACAGTCTATAAAAAAAAAGAAGTTACTTAATGAGTTATGTAAATAGAGTGACTCTTAAAAGAATCTTCCAGCCTCCCGGCAAATATATATATTTATAAGAAACAAGAGAAATTGATTTTAAAGAGATTATAAAACGTATGGTTCATGTAGCTTGATTTTATTTTTATTATGTTTAATAATAATTACATAACGATAACTTTTCTACCGGATTCATCAGTTATTTGCCCGATTTAATACTACATTCCTGAGCTAATCTTTTAACTGGTACATAAAAAATAATACATCATACATCTTTTTTATGTATTCCTCTTCTACTATATTAGCTAAACCAGGTTATGTTTAGATATGATTAACCGAACTAGTTCGTAATTTTACAACATTCTACAACAAAATTCTTTTCTTTCCTAATCATTTTCAGATCTCTTAATTATGTGTTTTATCAATTGTTCTAATCTTTTAAACATTTACCGTACTTAACGGGTAAAATACCTGTTTTTATTAGATTACGTGATGTAGTATATGTAGTCTATCCTAAAAATATTATGTTCAAATAGATATTAAAAAAAAAAAAAAAAAAATAGAAAATTTGATAAAAGCGAAACAAAACGAAGGTTTCTCATTTGTAGGACCGAATACCATATTTTATTGTATATAGGGAAAGAACTTATAATTTACAAGAAAGATGGTGCATAAATATTCGGATAAGTGAAGAAACGAACGGAAAAACACCACGTATTTTCATAATATACCTGGCATAGAATGTTTTTTACTTAAAATAATTAGCACACTTTCGACAATGGTTTCTATATACTATCATGTCTCGAATAGCTTTAACTACCGATTTTTTTGTTACGACACCAAATATATTTTTTGTTTTTGGTAACACTGAATATTCACGTAATGTCTAAATGTAGAACGATCCCTCTTCTACAACAAACTCGCAATCGAATACATAACCTTAACACGATACCATTGAAAATAAAATTACAATGTCAAACAAGTTTGAAATCATACCCTACTACAGATATGTAAGTGGGTAGACAGACAAAGTAAAATATATATATATATATATATATATTTGCATATAATTATAACACTGCAATTAAAAAAATATATATATATATTAATTTATTATGCAATTTTATTGAAGAAATGTTGTTCTTAAATAAAAACCAGACTTTTGATCATTAAATTAAACTCTTATCTCCACGTGGTAGATGGCGCGAATATGAACCTGAAGGTCATCCGGTGGTCTGTATTTGGCAATGTTTTAAAAGTAGTCTTGGCTACCGGCATCTCCCTTAACGAAACAAGAAAATTACAAAAATAATAAAAAAACAGTACTAAGTTATTTCAGAATAGCCGACCTACCAATTATATTTGCAAACCTACATAATCTTAACTGATGCTTCCTTTTAATATTATACCAATTATTACAATTTTTGCCATGAAATTTTAATAACGTAATTATTTATTATATTTAAAACAAAATTTATTCTAAAATCGAGCCAAATTTTTACGTTTTTGTTAATATTTAAAATTTTATGTGTTAAAACAGCTATAATCAATCCATCAGGTTCATTATTAATAAACCAGGCGGACAGACCAGACTTCATCTGGGTCTATCAAAATATCAATCTTCATCAAATTTTTCAGGTTGAAATAAACCAAAGGTTTTAAAATAAAGTAACAGTAACTTTTTTTAAATCATTATCGTATAAATTCGTATGATTCAAGAAGAATATGCGACGGTCATAAAAACAAAGAAAAAGTTCCATTCTTACAATTTGGGTACAAGCCTACAGTTATTCATTAGAAAATCTAGTAATAATCTTCATACAGATAATTTTACCGATAAGAATTATTAATATCACACAACTGAACTACGACGGCTAAAAATCTTGTTTGTGTACATGACATGAACTTGTAATTCACAGGAGAGCTGACACTAGAGAATATGGTTCCAGCTATCCGGCTGGGGACTGCATAGCCGGATCTGGCATCCCTATCCTCAACAGTTAGAGGCTAAGGCACTTAAAAGAAAAGATCCAGACCCGGTGGGCTGACCTGCCGTACCAGATTTACAGCCGGCAGGTGGGGAGGCCCATTAGAGACAAAGACACTCCCCTGGGTTGAGCAATACTTAATTGTAGGTCCGACCCAGGGGAGGCGGAGAAAAAAAACTCACAAGAGAATGTCTCTCTTTTTCTGTTTTAGACTCCGGAACCACCATAAAGTATTACTTCAGAGGATGAATGAGAATGATTGTATGAATGTAAATGAAGTTTAATCTAGTAGTCTCAGATCGACCATTCCTGAGATATGTGGTTAATTGAAACCCAACCACCACAAAACACCGGTAACTACGATCTAGTATTCAAATCCGTATTATAAAATTAACTGCCTTTAATAGGATTTGAACTTTAGAACTCTCGACTTCAAAATCAACTGATTTGTGAAGATGAGTTAACCGCTACAAAGCTCGGTAAGTTACAAGAGAACATCTGTCCAAATTTCAAGTGTAATGTTGTACAGTCTCAGTTCGCCCCCTCCAGCGAAGGCAAAGGCTGAGTTAAATAATCACTGATGTAGATGTCTACCGAGGCATTTAGGAACGGGATGTTGCTACACCGGGGTGTAAACCGAGGTGTAGCAACAGGGATGTCACAAGACAGATATCTTATCTCAAAGAAGGATGGCCTTCTTACCTCACGGCGTATGCGAGAGATAGAAGTCTCAGATCGACCACTTCTGAGATACGAGTAAGTGGTTAATTGAAACCCAACCACCACAGAACACCGGTATTCACGATCTATTATTTAAATCCGTATTATAAAATTAATTGCCTTTAATATAATTAGAACTCTCGATTTCGAAATCTGCTTATTTGTGATGACGAGTTATCCACTAGACCAGCTCAGCAAGCTACAAGAGAAAATCTATTTAAATTTCAGGAAATAGATAGTGAATGATCTATTACAGATTTCACTATAATTTGAAAAAATATAATGCTCCAATTTTGGGAACGGATCTCTTGAAATCTCTTAACTTGTTTATTTACTACCATCACCTTTTTATATTTTTGTTTTTTTAGTAGAAAAATTAAGTAGTGAAGATGTAACCAGGTTTCTTTATTATATAATAACGACTTTATTCTTAGTACAGTGATTCTTATTGAACCGATATTTAGAAAACGAATAAGATGAGTTTAACGATCAATAAAAGTCTGGGTCTCCAACCAATCTTCTTTGGCGATTTATTTCGATATTGTTTAACAACGTAATTGAAAATTTGTAAAAATAATTTTAGTTACTAGTATAAGAAACTTAACAAAAACTGTAAAACAATGGATATTAACCCATTCACGAGAAACAGGTCTTTTCTTTATTTTACTCATTTTTTATGTTATTTCTGATAGATTAAGGCAACCAAATCTTAAAATCTGTCAAGCTTCCTTATAAAAATATACGCATAGAAATACATTTCATAAATTTACACATTACTATATTATACGAGCCTTTACTTTATGAATATGTCTCGTAGTTTATGTAGGCTGAAACAAAGTTGTTTTTCATAATTCATCAAAGAATTTATTGAAAATTTGCACTTCTTCCCAAAAGATCATCAATTCTTTAATTGATCTGATGCTTTTTACTTCCTAGTACTTTGTACAAGGAAGTATTGTAATAGCGAAAAAATTCAAGTTTCAGATTTCAACGGAAATATCCATTTTAAATATCGCTGAATCCATTTTTATTAGTTTCGCCGTGACATCTGTACATATGTATGTATCTCGCATAACTCATAAAACAATTGCCGTAGAATAGTAAAATTTTGAATTTAGGGCTGCTGTAACATCTAATTGTGTACCTTCCTTTTTGACTGCAAATGACTGAACCAAAAATGCCCAAAAAAAAACCCAAAATCCCCCAAAAAATTGGATTTTGGACTTTTTCTTAACTGCAGTAATAATTCCTCATTGAGAGCTTTTTAACGGTATATCATAAGTGGTACTTATGTTCATTGCTTCCAGGGTTAAAGCCAAATAAAACTTTAATTAATAAAATATTTGGATCTTACGAGGGAAGGCACATCGATTCGAATCAGACATAATCTCCTTTGCCTTTTTTTTATCGTTTTTTTTACTTATTTTTTAACTTTTTTTTTAATTTAAATATATTGATTTATTAATAATTATTAACCCGTGATTGTAAAAAAAAAATTACAAATAATAATAATAAAAATTAAAATATTATGAAAAATTCCAAGTTATTGCTGGAATAAAATTTCATGTACTTTTAAAAATGTATATATGTAATAAAATAGGCATTATTTCATATGTTTATATTAATAGATTTGGTGGAACATCTAATTATTTAATATTAACTGAAAATTATAATTTATAATCGTATTATTTTTTTGGAATTTTCTAATTTAATCTCTGTTTAATTTCATTTAATTAGTCTGGAATTACTGTTTAATCTAATAATTAAAGTTAAGCATAGAGTGATTGAAAAATAGATCCCCACAAGAACTACATATACTCGTACTCGTACTGAAACATACAAGCCCCATTTTAAATAAAATGCAAAAAATTCTTTTCTTTTAGTTCATTACTCCTCTGTTATTGTCGGACAATATTTTCCCTAAATCGGAGTTGATCATCATTTCGTTGGTTTTCTGTTGCCAATCATTTAATCACTTTTTGGTTTGATATAATTCTTCTGATCTTAATTTGTGTACACGTTCTCTAGTTTTCAAATTCATCATCCTCTCTTAATCTTTTTATTCTTTCTTTGATCAATTTTTTTCTTCCTCTTTACAATTACCATATTCTCTGAATAATTTTTTTACTTTGGTTTTAAAATGTTCTTCCTCTTTATATTTATTCTCTTTTCACTTTCAAATGAAACAAGTTTCAATGAAAAAAATGTGTATATGTAATTTAATAGGTGTACAAGGAAGTCATGTAGTATCCATATAAGATTTTTTCCATTAGTTTTTATTCAGTACCAATGCACTTCGCATTACCAACCTAGATTCTCAATTGTCTGTTTCATATATAAATATGTCTTTAAAACCCAATTCGTTAAATATTTGCTTCTGAAACCAGATTCATTAAGCCTGGATTCCTGGACAACATGGACTATCATCAATCTTTTTAAAAGATATGGCCGCAAAATTCTTTCTTATTAAGTTCGATTTATAACCTGTTCATTTCGTAATTAACCCGTAAAATTTTCAACATTCTTTTATAACAATAAATTTCTAAATTTTCTATTCTTTGTTTACAAATATGGAACAGAAAGTTTATGTCTCAGTGCCATAAAAGCTGAATGTACATTAGCAATTGATTATTCTCATCGAATTTTGCTAGTCTATCAAATATTTAATAAATTTTTAGAAGTATTTAATTTCTAAATCTCTTTGATAGAGAAAATTTTTTTCTCATAAAATTTCTTCCGGCTTGCGGTAATTTGTTCACTTTTTTCTATATTTTGTTTAACTTTATTATGTAAAAAAAAAAAAAAATAATAATTTTAATCTTCTTTTTCGTCAAATTTTATTACCTCTATTACTCTTGTCTATTTAAGAGATGATTTTCAGCGCAGCTTGATTTCCACTTCTACTTTCATTGTAGCTAACTGATTTTCGTACAAAATTTAATTAATTTAATAATTTTTTCAATGTTTTTAGTTATATTTTTGTTTTTTTTTTTTTTTTTTTTTTTAATTCTTAAAAGTTTTATATTTCAGTTAATATCATCAAAAACATTTTAAGATCTAAAAATGATACCTAGAGATTTTTCTTCAGCCTGTTTACATTAATAATCGTTAATTAAATGCTGAGAATAATTAAAAACTCGTGACAAACCTAAAACCGTTAACGTTGAAACCGTCCACTGTGAAACAGTCATTTCAGTGTAATGGAGTATTTTTACCGCAATGTACTCGAGAAATTGTCAAATACTAAATCCTAATCTACGAAGCTTCCCATTCGTAAAGATAACTTACAGATATTATACGACACGGGTATAGGTCTATAACAAAATTTTTAAGATAGTGTTAAATAACGATTTATCTGTTATGACTAGCCTAATAATAAGTACCATTTTAGATAATTTATTTGTAAAACATAAGAGATATTACATTTATTTTACAGATTAAAACATGCTTTTATACTGAGAAACAAACACTGGTTCGGATAAGTAAATTTCAGTAACAGACACAAGGCAATTCTTAAGATATGGAATATTGGGGGGGGAAAAAAGTCATATTAAACGGTATATTTAAAAATAAAAATAAATAATATTGAACTAAAAATTCTTATGAGAACCATACTAATACATAAGATCACTTAAAATAAATTTTTAATAAAGAGAATTACGGAGCCATTTTTTTTTTTTTTTAATAAAAAAGAATTCCGTTTAAAAATTTATGAAGAAACAAATTTTCATGAAAACTTTTGAAACATAATGAAAAATGATAATAATAATTTTATTACATGATAAGATTAATATTTTTAATAACATAATATTCCAGATCGTAGTAAAAGGGGATCAAAAAGATCCGGATGAGTCACAAAGAGAACATTAATATAATAAATCAATACACACTCGATTGAAAGTCCTGACTATATAAAATTTTTCAATATAATTTAATTATTACAAATGTGTTTTAACATCTATCTTAATATATAAACTTTAAGATGGCTAAAAGAAACGAAATACCTAATTAAAAGAAAAAAAATTACGATATTGATTTGATAATGATTTATTTATTATTTGTAATCCAATTACAATAAAAAATATTTGAATAGTATCAATCAGTGATAGTCATTTACAATTAAAAGCAAAAAAAAAAGAAAAAGAAAGACGTACAGTAGCTGAAATTAATGCCAAATCATCATGGGATTGTCAAGTGACAACAGAAAAAGTTTTGGATATGAGCCCATTAAAAAAATGAAACAAAAAAAAAAATATATATATATATATAACTTAAACCAAAAAACATTGTAAATTTTAATAAAATACCAGTTATTTAATCCAGATTCATAAAATTATTATACAAATACTACTCTGAAAAAAGATTAAAATAATTACTGTTTTATGTAGATTTAGACAATTTATTAAAAAAGTAATAAATACACCTAAAAATACATATAAATATTTCACAATAATATTTCATTGTAATATTCATTTCAATGTAATATTTCACAAGACAATTTAATAATATTTACTATTATAATTTAGTATTAACCAATAATCTTTAAATAGTTATTCACTTTTATATTATAAAAATAAACAAACCCATAAAATTAAAAAAAAATCTAGAAAAAAATTACAATAAAAATATATTAACTAGTAATTTCTCAGTGCCGGCCTCCGTGGCAGAGTGGTAGCGTCTCAGCCTTTAATCCGGAGGTCCCGGGTTCGAATCCCGGTCAGGCATGGCATTTTTTACAAACGCTACAATTCATTCAACTCATCCTCTGAAGACATAACTTAACGGTGGTTACGGAGATTAAACAAAAAAAAAAATAAACAATAATTTCTCAGTGTCCTCCGATTAAAACTATTTAAACCCTACAAAATAAATTCATCGCCAAAATTTCAAAAGCCTTTCCAAATAAAATAGCTTGAAAATTTATTTTCTTATACAATTTAAAACTAACTAAAAATCTTTTATACGATATTCTTTCGTAAATTTCTTGAAATATTTTTAAGATTTCACTTTTTTAAGTAAATTTTAATTATTTAAAAATGCTGTTAAAAATTGGATTTCATTTTTTTTTTTTTTTACGAGCAATAACTGCTACGGTAATTAGTCTCTTGTAACTCTTTGAAGCGTATGAAAAAAATGTCATATCTGACCGGGATTCGAATCCTGAACCTCCGGATGAAATGTCAAAACGGTAACATTTTGGCATTTTTTAGCGGGAAATGCCACTAATTCCGGCACGTGGAGATTCAAATTGTTGTTTCGAAATTTCATAATTTTCATAACCGACCGTAATGGACAAAATAATATCAAACTGTTTGCTTATACTTACCCTTTTATTTTATTTATTAATATCAATCTAGCATAGTAAATTACACAAATATGTAATGATATAATATGTAAATTATTCAAATAGATAATATCTAGCATGTAAATTATGTATCTTT
>JAAAKQ030164911.1:0-12630 GCA_010016005.3 Zanna intricata
TGACGGCAAACTGAACTTTTTTCTCCATGCTCAACATACATCCATACCCCGCTAAAAGAAGTAATAACTTCAAAAAAGGAAATCATCTTGAACAAAATGTGAGGGTTGTAGTTATATTGTATGTTGTATTTTAGGAATGTTGTCATAAAAAAAAAAAAAAATTGTTTATATAGAAATTAATAAAATTGTAATACACATAAATTATAAACAAGTTAAATAAAGCGATATATTACACACTGAATTATAAAGAAAAATTAGATGCAGAAATGGATATAAAATGTATTGCAGTAAAAAGTGATAAAATACATAATTGATAATATTTATGAAAAAAAAAAAAACCAGAAATTTAAATGTAATAATGCACCAACTTTTATACCTATAAATAATAAATGTGATGATGAAAATATTTATATAAAGTATTCCTATACTAACAACATTATTGAAAACTTGGTTAATGTGTATAATGATAAAAAATATAAACCACCAAATAGACCACACAATCAAAATAAAACATTTAAAAATCCATAATAATGATAATGATCCTAATAATTTGTGTGTGGTATGTATAGTAAGTAGCATGCACATGTGGTGTTTATAATATAGCATTTAACAAAATTTATATTAGGAAAACAATAGATCATTTAGGGCAAGGTTTGCAGAACACTTTAGATCTTATAAAAATAATAAATAATCTTGAGGACCATTCAATAGTCAATTAACATTCAATCATTGATTTGTTCACAAGTTTAAAAATTATAAAAGAATGTGATAATAAAAAATTAAATATTTCATAAAAATATATATATATACAAATAGACAAAAGTTTAAGTTTAATGTATAGACAGAATTGATCTACCTTCTTATCAAAATGTCCATAGATAACAGCACACTCATATAATATATTAAATAAAATTTAAATAATTATAGTACTGTGTGTGGTTCCCACATCAAATATCTATTTTAATTGACTACATATTTTTAAATGTAATGATTTTAGCATTTTTAAGTTAATGTGTGATTTTGAAAGTGGAAAATTTTATTAACTGATGATGAGGGAAACCCTTAAAAACACTATTAAAATATATAAACAAGAAAATAAAACAATCATAAGAGGAGGCACTGTTAAATTTCTGTACTGTTAGAGGAAAATTTATGTTGTACTGTTGTATATATATATATAATATTTGAAGGTGATAATTTAATTACCAATTTAATAAAACTATAATCTAACAGTTGGTAACAATGACAATGCAATTAAAGGAAGAAACTACAATTTAGAGTAGATTATTCTAATTCTGTTAAATGGAAAAATATTACAATTTCCAAAACAAAATGACAAATCACTAAAAATAAGGTTTAATGTTATAAAAATAGAATTTAATGGTAACTGATATTGCAGGATACTGCTAAAACTAATTAGTTATTGAAAATTAATTAATAAGGTAAATCTAACCTACTGAATTATTTAATATTAATATATATATATATTTTATTAAAGAGAAACCATTTATGTTCTAGAACATGTTACAACAACTGCAACATCAGTTCAGATTAATGCAACAACATCAGCAGCAGTTGCGTTTACAACAGCAGCAACAGCAACAGCGACCTTCTAGTGTAGGAGTGGTTCCAGTTGTTAGTAGGCAACAAAGCCCTTCTGCTGCGCCTACTGGAGTTATGACATCAAGTGCAACACAATATGGAAACAGATATCAAGCTTCTCAGACATCTGTCATTAAAGCGTACCCTCAACAGCAGGTATATGTTATAAAAGAGCACCTGATTTTATAAATTCTTTGTAAGGTAATTCGGAAGTTTGACATTAGGAAAAGAACTTATCTTTTTATTAATTCATGTATTTTAAAATTTCTTTTAAGTTACTCGTTAGTTTTTTTTCTTGTACTGTTAGACTTTGAAATAGAAGGAATTACTATTTGCCATAAATTACTATCTGCCCTTGAATTTTTGTATTCTTTGTATTGATTTCTTGAATGTATTAAAACCCCATTTTATGATTTTATTATGTAATAACAATATTTATTCATATGATGAAATACTATGTATATTCCTTTATTACGTAATAACAATTTTTACTCATAGTAGTAGTATTTACTGCATCCTCTATTTTCTAATTTATGTATTCAGTCTTGTCATAAGTCCCAAATTAAGTAAATGTGGGGGGGTCATAATATGTGACCTAAATCATTTAAGCATCTTTAAAAAATTCAGCTATTAATCTTTTCTCTTGCCAAATTGTGTTAAAATCTCTTCATTTCAAATTTTTTAAATACACCTGATTTTCAACAGCCTTTTAATAACACCACATTTCAAAGACCTCTCATGTTTATTTATTTCATGTTTCTTCTTTCCCTATTGTTTATATTTCACTGCACTATTATAAATCACCATGTTTCACAAAATACTTTAAAGAACTTTTTCTCCTGTTGTACAAGTGTTGTATGTATTTAAAATTTATTCTGATTGCCAGAATCACCTCCCTTCTACCCTTGATGTTTCGGAAACTGAACTTGTGCCTTTTATTGTATATTTTATTCAAATGCAAACTATCTTAATGAGTATTTCAGATTAATAAATATTAAGTGTAATAGTTGTCACCTGCTCTTGTTTTCTTCAGTTTGGTTTCAATTATATATATTAAAAATTTGAATGAATTTATTAAGTTTGATAAATTTGTAGTAATCTATTTAGTCATAAATCTCATAAGTAGCTGATCTATTCATTACATGTTCAGAAAATACGCATTCTCATTTCATCTATCTGCCCTTTCAGACTACAATACTATTTATAGGTGCAGATTGATTTACATTTTGTATAAGATTGTAAATTTGAAGTGGCTCGACAAGTAGTACTTATAAATGACTATTTATCTGATGTAATGGTTTTTGTCCTTAATGTAATGCTTTTCTTTAACATTTCCAGCACTTTTATATTATAAATGGAGAATAAAATTATTTTTTCATAAAATTTCATATTTGGCAACTGTATTCATTTAATATAATTATTTCAAACTACACTTTGTATAGGCTACACAGACTTCATTCAACACAGATGGCAATAGTTTACCATCAGGAGGTTTACAGCAGCAGCAAGTGCAGTTCAAAACTAGCATCAGTAATGGTGGTCACACTAATAACAGTGGAACTACTACTAGCACACAGTTTCAGTATCAATATGCTTCACAGTCGGGGCCTTCTCAGCCAGCTGTATATACACATGTGAGTACCATTTTTTTATTGTATTGTTTTTTTTATCTGTATATTATCTAATTAATTAATGTTTCTTTTTCACAGGCAGTCCATTCATTAACATTAATCAATAAAATTAATTTTGAAGATACAGGAAAACTCTTTTTTAGTTTGTAGATGATGCAAGAAATTTGATAGAGAATGAATGTTAAAATATTTAATATATTTTTCTTTATTGCTATTGCTTACAAAATAACTTTCTTTTGAAGTTCTTCAGGAAAATCTGTATAAAATTCATTTCAGATTCCATTCTCAATTATGTTTATTCTTTTCAAACTTCTCAAGGGAATGATGGATATCCTACTATCGGTAAAGTTTGCAGGTTAATAATATTAAATAGTGAGTATAATTAGCACTTGAGTATTTTATGGATATCTTTTGAATGTATTTTTTTTATGATTTCCTATGAATCTTGTCTTATAGTTTAATTACTGTAGATAATGAAAGATGGTCTTGGTTAAGATTTATTACTCCAAGAAACTATGTATAGGATGTATGTTAAAATTATAGACCCACTGACTGATAGGTGCAGATTTCTTCAAAACTGCTCATTAAAAAAATATATTATATATTTTTTTAAGATTTGATTTCGTCATATAATCATCATTATGATTTTTGCTATAAGATGGAAGGCTTCTTATTACATGCTGCCAAAGAGAGTAATATTACAATAGATGCAAGAAAGGAAGTAGTGGATGAAGAGTAGTGTAGTTTGAGAAAGGTAATAGTAGGAACTAGGATATGATAAAATAGTGGTACTAAAAAGAATGTTTGAATTAAATAAGTATATATGTGTTTTACTGATTACTAATTGCTGCGGCACACTACTGTGCCATGAGATCGGCTTGGTGTGCCGCGAAACGTCCGACTGACATTTTGTGATTATTTTGGAAAAATTAAAAAAAACATTTTTTACAAAAATTGTAACACATTCAATGTGAAATTTGAGCTTTTAGTTTCTTACAGAAAAGTTCAATGTGGGGTCGAATTGTTGACAGACACACACGCATTTGTTGATCAACGAAGAGAAGGCTCTCTCTTTTTTTATTTTTGACGTTCATTAGTGCCGAGAAGCCTGGCTCGCACAAGTAGGTGTTTGAAAAATGTAATAAAATGTTTACATCTTCCACTGCTTTTTCAGGATACTCTTTCTTTGCCAATAGCCAAAACTTTTTAAGTGGTAGATCATTATAGTTTAATTATAATGTTCTGTCTGTCTGAAGTTCAGCGAGCTGTTCTTGCTCAAAAGATAATTCAGTTGGTGACTCTGACACACGGCGTAGGGATTGTGCACCCAATCATACTTATCAACAGAGATGTTGGGAAAATACTGTGCCATTTTGTCTTCAAGAGACATGAGGTGATTTAAAATTAGTTTTCCAGTGATATCATCTTGAGGATGCATATCAAAAGTCAGAGGAAATATCTTCAAATTTTTCTTTCCTATGTGCGATTTCCATATTTGAAGTTTCTTCAAGAACCCTTTCAGTTTGTCGCTTGAGGTCAGCACATTTTCTTCATTTCCTTGCATAGTCTCATTTAGGTTGTTTAAATGAGAAAATACATCAGCCAAATATGCTACTTTGGGACACCACTCTGTCATTCAAGTAAGCAGGAAAGTCTGGTTTTTTCAGTGCTGAAGAGACTTAATAGTTCATTTCTGAGTTAATAAAATCTTTGAAGAACTTTTCCTTTCGATAGCCATTGTATTTCTGTATGGAGAACCAGAGTATCATGTTTTCTACTTACTTCACGACACATTTGTTTGAGAAGTCTTATTTTAAGAGCTCTTGACTTAACAAAATTTACCATGTTTATAATTACATCCAAAACACTTTTAAGTTCTGTAGGAACAGTTTTCACCATTAGGAGCTCACGATGTATGAAGCAATGCATTGAACCTACATTTGGAAAATGTTCTTTAACGTTAGTAACAAATTCTTTTAATCTTCCACTCATAGCTGGTGCACCGTCGGTACAAACAGAAAGGCAGTATTTCCAAGACAATCAATTTTGCCAAGTAAGCATACGCTATACGTTATATTTTATTTTCCTTAACTATTAAATATCGGTCATTCATGCAAATCAGTACTGGAATGACACAGTTAATTTTTGGTTGTGATGGTTTTAACTTCACATTTTACTCAGAATATTCTTAAAAACACATTATTTATGGAACTTTGTGATTTTTATAATTGCCGTAATGAAAACAATTTTTTCAGTTTGCTAATTCTTCTTTATAAGTGGATAAAACATATCAGGAAAATTTGGTCTAGTATTTCTTAATTGAGTAAAGCAGTCAAATGATAGCCAGTAGCTTATTTTAGTATTCAGCTATGTTTTTGCAGATTGTTCTCCAACTAGTAATCATAATTGCTTTATAACTAGTGTTAATTGAAGTATTTGTTTCAGATAACATCTTCTGGACCCGATGTGGGCAGTGCAGTATCACCTGCAAATAAGTCATCGGTTGGACCTGCTGGGGATTCACAATTGGTCGGTGTATCAGATCAAGAACTTCAAGCGTTATTATCGCAAAAAGATATTGCTACTTCTCTTGCCGAGGATCTCCTTAAACATTTTGGTTCACCAGGTCCCGGGGATGATTTGGATATTAAGGAAGAATCTCAATCACATTCTGGTATACAAAATATTGTATAAAATACTTCATTATATTTATTATCAATTTTAAGTAGTTTTTTGTAGATAAACAAATGTAATTAATAACAAAATGGGATCTAAGTAATTATATTAATGCTGTGATTGCTATTATTCATTTAATGAAAGCAATCTAATTAGATGAGCTAATTGTTACTACTTATATATTTTGTAAGTTTGTCAAAATTCTTTTCAGTAATGCATTCATGTCTCATGTCAATTCTATTTCCTTCTCTAAAACTACAACTCCGTATGCATTTTTTAAATGCTGTTGGTTTTAATTGTAATTAGTGGTCAGTTTATTTGAGGTGATCCTAGGGTGGTTACATGACCAATTAAAAAAAAAAAAATTGAAACTTACCCACTTGTTTCCTTCTTGTTTCAGAACTTTAAAACTATATTTTTTTAAAATTTTTATTCAAGCAATTTACTTGTCGTGACCATTTCTATTATGATGTGCACACCAATTTTTGTAATAAGGGTTTATAGAAAAAATTATAACTAAAAAACTATTGTTCTTAGAAACATGAAACAAAAAGCGATTTGTTCATATTTTCTCAAGGTTTGGTCCAGTAATTTATTTACCTATCTCTCTTCTTTCTATGAGAAAAATATCAATAATATTGAATATGAAAAATTGTTAAATTTCACTTGTAATATTTTTGAAGAGACAGGGATGGCATAACAGTTTGAATTAATTTTTTATATGTAGTTGTATGTTAGTTGTTTTACCATAAATAATATTAATAGGGATACACTTGCTGTATATTTTTATGAATTTTTGAAAAAATTTATTTTTAAAAATTCAAATTTTGGCTTTAAATAACTCTGATAGGACTGGTGATACAAATTTCAAATTTGCACAACTTACAGTGTTTTGGTAGATATTTATGGCAAATATAAAAAGTTTCTTGTGTATTGTACTAAAATTAGGTCACTTGTATGGATATTTCTATTGGGACCCTTTGAGAACTCTTAAAAAAAAGCTTTCTTTTAACTGTTATTTATTATTAGACAAATAACATTAGAGCAAGCTCTTAAAGAACACATTTTTCCAAATTTAAATTTAGTTCCCGGAAAGTCTCTTTGAGTTAACTGTTTAAATAGTATTTCTTTCTCAGCAAAACAAAGAACTATATGAATGTGAAGACGTAGAGCAGTACATTATCCCACATCACGATATTGAACAATTGGATACTGCTTGTAGCATTTTAGGTGTATACCTCCATCAGAATTGAAAAAATTAAGCTCTGATCAAAGGCCATCAGCCTTAAAATTTAATATGAATCAGGTGTCTGAAAAATTAAGAAAGAATCTTGAATTGTGTTTTGACTCACAGTTTCTAAAAATGAAAATTCAGCTCAATCTTTTCCACATGAATGTAATGATCTTATTTTAAAACTAAAAGAAAAATGTGTTCTTGCTTCTAAAAACAGATAGGTTAAAATTATCAGTTTCCATAATCTTCCCCCAACTTCCCCAATCTTGGACCAGATCTAAAATAATATCAAAGTTAAATATACTTGAGCTTTTGGTTAGACTTACTAGAAAATTAGTTAATGAGCAAGGCATTCTACCGAAGTTAGGTAAAAGACATAAAACAGGAATTAATAGCAACACAATTAAAAAAGTTGTGTTATTTTATGAAGATGACAATATTGCAGGCTGGGTCCTGGTAAAAAGGATTGTGTTAGCTTGACATGTTGGTGTTGTTAAAGTGCATAAACAAAAGCGCCTTGTTCTGATAAACTTAAATGAATTTTATGTCTCCTTTAAAATTGAAAACTCTGAAGAAAAAATTGGAAGATTAAAGTTCTGTAAACTCCAGGATTCATTCTGTTTGTGTCTGCCCCCCCACCACCAGAACATCAAACTCGTGATTGGTGGTCTCAAATTTAATGTTGATTATAAGGACTTAGTTGAAATATTTGTTTGTGACAAGGATAATAACTACAGCTGTTTGATGAATGTGGTGCACCAAATGTTCAGGTAAGCAAGGCAGTATTTGAAATGCTCAACTTTTCCGAAGAGAGTGTAATGTGTTGCCAGATACAGTTATGTACAATCAGTGGGTAACAGCTGATAGGGCAGAGATGATTACTGTTCTTCATACCAAAGATGAGTTTTTCGAATCATTAATGGAAAAATTAAAAAAGCTGAAAACTCACAATTTCATGTCAAAATCTCAAGCTCAGTTTTTCAAGAAGAAGAAAAAGAAGTAGGTGAAGAAGATTGTTTGGTGTTGGCAGATTTTGCAGAAAACTTTTTATTTCTTGTTCAAGAAGATATTCAAAGCTTCCATTGGGTCAATAGTCAAGTCACAGTTCACTCTTTTGTGTTCGATTTCAAAGAAAATGATGCATTACAACACAGAAGTGTCTATTTTAAATTGTCACTTGAAGCACAATACAGTTATATTTAATTGCTTTCAAAAACTTTTAACAGACCAAATCAAGGAAGTACATCAGAACAAAGGTTCATCTTTTTTACTGATGGTGCTTCAATTCAGTATAAAAATAAAAAGAATTTTGCTAATTTGTGCAGTCACAAAAAAGACTTCAACTTTGAAGCCGAATGGCAGTTCTTTGGATCATCCCATGGGAAAAACGCCTGTGATGGTGTGAACAGCAAAACGAGAGGTTGCAAAGATCTCTCCTGGGTCTTTGCAACCTCTAACTTGTAACTTATTTTTTTCGGGTTAAACAGTCAGCTACTAAATTTTAATAAAATTTATTCATTTTGTAATCACAAGCTGAAAAACATCAATTATTTTTTGATTAAATCAAATGAGATATTTAAGATTTCCCAAACTCTAAAAAACCATTTTCACTGCTGTGAAGAGTTGTTGGTACTAGAAGCTACCATAAGTATATTCCTGTATCAGAAGGCATTATAGGATGTTGCATCACTTCAGACTCCAAGGACTATGAAGCCCATCCTGTGTCAAGGCCACAGGTGGTGGTTTGTACCACTTTCACTCAAAGTAAAAGACTATTGCTTGTGAGCATGACAGTCAGTGGTGGATAGGAGAAGTGGTAGGTATTAGCCTCAAAAATGATATGTAGGTTCATTTTTTCCACCCAGCTGGCCATGTACATCAGTTCAAAAGTTTCAACAAGACAAAGTTTGGGTAGCGATCCGCAAAGTCTTGAGAAAGTTGACATTACTTGAACTAACTTCAGTGACTGGTCATTCTCACACAATTTCAAGAGAATTATCAGAACAAATAACACAGCTGTTTATTAACCACACTAAATAATGTTTTTGTAGCAATTTTGTAATTGCTACAAAAACAGACTATTTCATTGAAGAATAATTAAAATTTTGCCACAATTTTAGTTTTTCTTTGATAGTGTTTACAAAAATAAACCAATATCAAAATAAAAACGAATTCTTGGAAAAAGATGTAGGCTACTCATTGAAATCTCAGTTTGGTTTAGTTTTACAGGTATTTTTAAATCAAAATTGTTTTAGGTTAATGGTATTGACCAGCTTCGTGGTGTAGTGTCTTGGTTTTTTGTAGGTCCAGGTTTGAATTCCAGTCAGGCATGGCATTTTCACAATTGCTACAAGTCATTCATCTCATCCTCTGATGTAATACCTAATGGTAGTTCCAGAGGTTAAAAAAAAACAATTAATAATTTAAAAAAGCTTTTTTTTTAACCTCAGGAACCACCGTTAAGCTATACCTTCAGAGGATGAGATGAATGAATTCTAGTGTGTGAGAAAAATGCCATGCCTTGCCGCGACCTCCAGATGAAAGATCGAGATACTACCACTCGTGCCATGAAGGCCGGCAATTTAAAAAAGCTATTTTTATTTTTAAAATATTGAAAACGTTAACTTCAACAATATAGGGGCTAAATGTAAAATGCACTGGAGACAAGACACCCCTTTGAAGCACTTATTTAGTGAGTTAAAATGGTATTGCTTTTAACAGGTTTTTCTGGTTTTTGAGCGGTTATAAGATTTTTATTAGTACAATAGCAAGATACGGTTTTATTTGACCTTTTTTTGTTTGTTTTTTTTTTGTTTTCAGTCATTTGACTGGTTTGATGCAACTCTTCAAGATTCCTTATCTAGTGCTAGTTATTTCATTTTGGTATACCTCATATCCTACAACCCTAACAATTTGTTTTATCTATTATAAACATTGCCTGTCTGCACAATTTTTCCCATCTACTTGTCCCTCCACTATCAAAGCTACTATTCTGAGATGCCTTAATATGTAGCCTATAACTCTGTTCCTTCTTTTAGCTTTATTTTTCCAAGTGCTTCTTTTTTCATCACTTTTCTGCAACACTTCTTCATTATTTGTACTTTATCCACTCATCTGATTTTTAACATTTTCCTTTAGCACCACATTTCAAAAGCTTCTAAACTTTTCTTCTGAGGTACTCTGTTTGTCGAAGTTTCACTTCCATATAAAGCTACACTCGAAACATATACTTTCAAAAGTGTTTTTCTGATGTTTAAATTAATTTTTGATCTAAGCAAATTATATTTCTGATTGAAAGCTTGGTTTGGCTGTGCTATTTTGCATTTTATATCGCTCATGTTTCGTCCATCTTTAAAAATAATACTTCCCAAATAACAAAATTCTTCTACCTCCATAATTGTTTCTCTTCCTTTATTTTTATATTTAGTGGTTCATTTACATTATTTCTACTACATTTCATTACTTTTGTTTTGTTCTTGTTTACTTTCATGTGGTAATTCCTGCGTGGACTTCATTCATGTTTCTTCTAAGTCTTCTTTACTCTCAGCTATAATTACTATATCATCAACAAATTGGTAGCATCTTTATCTTTTCACCTTGCATTGTTACCCCAGATGTAAAGTGTTATTTAACATTATTAACTGCTAGTTGTATGTAAAGATTAAGAAATAACAGGGATAGGGAATATCTTTGTCCGACTCCCGTTTTTATTACCGCTTCTTTTGTATGTTCTTCGATTATTACTGTTGCAGTTTGGTTCCTATAAATTTTAGCAATTGTTCTTCTATCTCTGTACTTGAATCCTAAATTTTTTAAAATGCTGAACATTCTATTCCAGTCTACGTTATCAAATGCCACTTTTTAAGTCTATAAATGCCACTTATTTGTTCCTCGCTTTCTTTGGAATCCTGACAATAACGCTTTTTTTGAAGTCTGATGGAACTTTCCCTTTTTCGTAAATAATATGCACCAGTTTGTATAATCGATCTATTGCTTTTTCACATGTACTTGGCAGTAATTCTGCAGGTATCCCATCTATCCCAAATAGACCTTTTTAGCCTTTCTGTCATTAAAATCTTTTAATGCTCTATTAAATTCCGATCTGTATCTCCCTTTTCATCCTCTTCTACTTCGTCTTCCTTCTCTATAATACCAGTTTTTAATTTATTTCCTCCATATAACTTCAATATATTCCACCCACCTATCAACCTTTTCTTTCGTATTATAAATTGGTGTACCATTCTTATTTAACCACAAGATTAGATTTTAATTTGTGTACCACAAGATTCTTCTTAACTTTCGTGTATGGTCTGTCTATTTTACCAATTATCATTTCTCTTCCCACTTTACAATTTACTCTTTAATCCATTCTTATTTTGCTAATTTACACTTTTTGTTTATAGTATTTTTAACTGTTGATAGTTCCTTTTACCTTCTTCATCATAGCATTCTTATACTTCCTGCGTTCATCAATCATATGTAATATATCCTCTGATATCCCAAGGTTTTCTACTAGTTGTCTTTGTTCCACCTAAGTTTTCTTCTGCTGATTTAAGAATTTCCTTTTTAACATTCTCCCATTCTTCTTTTATATTTTCTACCTTATTGATTTTACTCAGACCTCTTGCAAAGTCCTCCTCAAAATTCTTCTTTAGCTCCTCTTTCTCAAGGTTCTCTAAATTCCACCAATCCACCTCACACCTTTTCTTCAGGTTTTTTTAACATAAGTCTACTTTTCATTATCACTAAATTATGATTTCTATCAATGTCTGCTCCGGATAAGCTTTGCAATTAATGAGTTGATATTGCTACTGCTCTTGCTGAAGATATTGTTAAACATTTTGGGTTTCTTGGTCTGAGGGATGACTTTGATATAAAGGAAGAATCTCAGTCATATTTTGAAGTATAAAATATTGTGTAAAATGGTTTACTTGTTTGAAACATATTTCAACATTGGGTAGGGTGACTTGGTGGAGTATTGCAAATAATGGGGCATTGGAATATTTTTTATACATATTTTTAATTACCCAGATAGTTAAAGCAAAACAATTATGAGTGCCTCCAGAACATTTGGAGCAACAGAAGAATAAGGAGAGGAGGCTATTCATATCCAAAGCAGAAGTATTTACTAGAACTTTGAGTCTGTTATGGCCCTGCACGAACTTTTTAAATTTTGTGCTATTATGTATTCTTGGTACTGTAATTATTTTTCAGTGTACTCTTTATTGATGTCAGTAATTTATAAAAATGTATAAATTTTTTAATTCTTGAACAGAGAATCCCTTCTCCTGTAAAATCTTTTTAGTATAATAATGCATTCTGTATATGCTATGCATTTCTGCATAGCAGAAAGCCTCCTGGGATAGATAGGATACCAGCAGAATTATTATGCAGTGCAGGTGAAGAAGCGATAGATAGATTATACAAACTAGTGTGTAATATTTATGAAAAAGGAGAAGTTCCGTCAGACTTCAAAAAGAGTATTAT
>JAAAKQ030164922.1:0-30519 GCA_010016005.3 Zanna intricata
AGCAATTTGCTACCGCGCCTCGGTCGCTGAATACCAGCAAGTGCCTGTCCACCATTTATATAGCGCCTGGAGCTATACTGGCTGATGGCCAGCCAAATATCTGTGTAGCAAAAAGCAAATATCTGTGTAGACCAATGTCTTCTCAATGACCCCCTAAAGTCTCGAAACGAAGAATGATTATAAGTTCAATTACCTCCATAATTTTATATGCGGCACCAATCTGGGGAAAAACAGTGGTAATAAAACGGAATTTGAATCGGCTAATAAGTGCACATGTGAAAACATTTACGGATCGTGTCATCATATAGAATTATTAGTTATGAACGTAACTGAGAACGTACTCTGCGTCACATAGGTGTCAGCAAGATCAATACAAGAAATCAAATCCGTACAGAGTGGTTAGCCAGATGGCAAACAGGACCAAAAGCTGCCTGGACTAAACGCCTCGTGTTTGATCTAGAGAGATGGCTCAACAGAACTCTGGTAGAAGTCAATTATCACTTAACACAAATCATGACGGGTCATGGATGTTTTAATGAATACCTGCATCGCTTTGAAAGAAGAAATGAACGGACTGCAACAATTGCATGAATTAGACTCCGCCGAACACATCTTCTTCACATGCCCTAGGTGGATCAACTTGAGAAGAATAAAGGCATCTTACATCTTACGACCGAAGATCTAGTTAATTTCATGTTGACCGAAAATCAAGAAAATTGGGCTATAACTGAATGTGTCGTCAGGAAGATCATCAGAAGTAAGGAGGACGAAGACAGAAACCGAGGTTATTAATCAAATCAAGTTAATTAGGTAAAATGTCAGACTGTTAGTATCTGTTAGCAGATAGATGAAACAAAGCCCACCGGGCTGGTCTAGTGGTTAACGCGACATCGTAAATCAGCTGATTTCGAAGTCGAGAGTTCTAAGGCTCAAATCTTAGTAAAGATAGTTATTTTTATACGGATTTGAATACTAGATCGTGGATACCGGTGTTCTTTGATGGTTACGTTTCAATTAACCACAATTCTCAGGAGTGGTCGACCTGAGATTGTATAAGACTAAACTTCATTCACATTCATACATATCATCCTCATTCATCCTCTGAAGTAATTAACGGAGGTTAACTTACGGTAATTCCGGAGGCTAAACAGAAAAAAAGAGAGAAGAGAGATAGATAAAACAAAATAAACTGTACACTTACAGCTTAGACAACGACGCCTCTTGGTCAGGGTGGACAGCCCGTTCGGGAGGGTAGGCATGCTAAGTTGTTTCAACTCCGATGATCAGCTGAGTACTCCACAATTTCCTCGCCCCAGCTGCGAATAAAAAAAAGGGAGTAAAGACCGCGATCCGGCTGAGGCGGCAAGGCTCTGGATTATTGTTATGGGTCCAGATGACCCTGCCACTAAGGTTAGAGGCAAGGCATGGGGTTAAAGAAATAGAAGATCCGAGACCGGGGAGTGGGCTGACTTACCATGCCGGACGTACAGCCGCCGGTAGTTGGAGATGCTAGCCCCCTACAGGCTAGGATGCCCCCCCGGGCTAAGCTATACTTTACTGTAGGACCGACCCGGATGTAGGAAAAAAAATTGTGCTTACGCACCAACTCAATTATCCGCTTGTAGATGTCAAAATATTTCGAGACAACTATTGTTTAGAGTTAACTAAGAGAGTAATACTCTTCATTATACTCCCACTTTTTTAACTCAAGTTCAATTAATTCATTCAATCGGTGATACCTATAGGACTATCGGTGGAGGTTAAACAACTTTCTTTTGATGTTATTTCCTTCCACTGGGATGTCCTGAAAACCATTTGACAATGGCAAATCAATGGCAGCTACGGTAGAATGTGATAATTTCATGGGACGTAAAACTGGCACCGTCTGCCATAATATAAAAGCTATCTGCTATACGCAAACATATAGCGCGATTTGAATAGTACAATAAACATATTTGATACACATAATCATAATTCATAACTTAATAATTACATAATATACAAGTATATTATATCCCGAGGTAAAGACGAAAACACGATTCATGCCGCTAAGTTTCATGAACTAAATATCATGAACTTAATACTATATGTAATTAAATTAAACGTTTTAGTTAATTTAACTCTATTTTAATTTAATTATTATTAATTAAACACGGAAATTCATTTACGAAGTATGATATCAAATGAAAGATCATTTATCAGTAAAAGGAATTAATATTGTATTTATTCAATCGGAAGTACGTAACATGTCTTTTTAAATGGGAGTATGGGTTGAAACACATAATTTGAATTAAACAACAGTTTTTTGTTTCATTTATTAATTTTTTTTTTTTAAAGAAATATGGAACATTTATTCTATGTGTTCAGAAATAGTCCTCCATATTTAATAACAAAGGTGAAACGAATTTCTTGGTAAGTTTATACACCTATCGGAGATAATTTTAATGAATACAACAGTTGCAGTATAGGCTCAACTCAAATCCTGCTATATAATGAAGCCTACTTAATTAATACTAAAACTGCTTACCAATTAAAACTTTATCGGCTAATGACTACAATCTATGTCCTTTTATTATAATTAATTAATGTATATTACCTGATAAATATAAATATTAAGTCACACTATCACTACTTATTAAATTAATCAGCCTCAAGCTCAATAAATTATATAAAAAAATAAATTTAAAAAAATACTAAGTTATTCTCCTCTCATATGTCCAAGAAATAATTTTTTAACATTTTTTTTATTTGTATATATAAATCGTACACTAGATATTTGTACAACATTAATTTAAAAAAAATTAAGTAAATAACGTTTTACATACACATAAAAATGAGAGGTCTATTAAATATTTAACAGATAATTTTTTAATAACCCACTTTCCTATTGCTTTGTTTTATTTTTTCTAAGATGTATTATTGTATTTTATAAACTGTTGAAATTGATTCGACTGTAATATAAACCTCGACTACTTTGGTTTACATATGAAAATTTATTACAAATTAAAAATGATAAATAAAATAATTTAGCATATTTTTACTGTATCAAAACAGTAGTAAAATGATAATAAATAAGTTTTTTTTAAATAAAACAATTACAAAACTTTTTGAATTTTCCATAAAATTTTTAATCAGTTGAAGTGGGAGCCAAATTAAACATAAGGAAATTGTTGAAATTATTTTTACTTCCTTGTACGAAGGAAGTAGTGGAAGTACAAGGAAATATGTAATCGCGGAAAATTTCAGTTTTGAAATTTCAACAGAAATATCCATTTTAACCATCCCTGAATCCATTTTGACTAGTTTTGGTGTAACGTCTGTACGTACATAAGTATCTCGCTTTACTCAAAAGTAATTAGCCGTAGAATTTTGAAATTTTGGATGGATTTAGGGCTGTTGTAACATCTAATTGTGTACCTCCTCTTTTGATCACAATCGATTGGATGAAAGGTGACCAAAAAAGCCCTAAATCCAAAATATTTAGATTTTGGATATTTTGTTAACTGCAGGAATAAGCCCTCATTGAGAGCTTTTCAACGATATATCAAATCTGGTACGTATTTTCATTGGTTCCAGAGTTATAGCCAAATAAAATTCTAATTAATAAAATATTTGGATCTTAAAAGGGGAAGGCACATCGGTTCAAATCCGACTTCATTTCCTTATTTTTTTTTTTAAATTTAAATATATAATTTATTAATAATCATTAACCTCTGATTGTAAATAAATAATTTACAATCAGAGAGTAATTTACCTCTTACAGAAAGTAATAATTCAATAATAACAATTAAAAAATATATATATATAAAAATATCACGAGTTATTAATGAAATAAAATTTTATGTATTTTTCATTTTTTAAAAACGTGTATATGTAATTTGATGAGGAAGTCGTGTTGTCCACATCAGATTTTTAATTTGGGGTTGAATTCTGAAAGTCAAAATTTAAATATATATATTTTTAGATGATTAATTCATCGTATAAGTACGAAGGTTGTGCAGGGGAATATGAAATTGAAATTTTTACTATATGAAAAATGCCATGCCTAACCAGGATTTGAACCCGTAATCTCTCGATGAAAGGCTGAGACGCTACCACTTCGCCACGGAGACCAGCAGTTTGATAAGTTATTAATATTATTTTACTGTCTAGGATGTTTTATTTAATATAGGTTTGATTTTATTTTAAATTTATTAGTTTTGTTTTTATTTGAAATACTGGCAAGCCTACAAAAATCGTCGCTCATATGGAAAAAGCCGTTTGAAAGTATCTCAAAGGCGAGAATGCTGTGCCTTGATAAAATTAAAATATGAGTGCAAATTATGCAAAAAGAAATTCTATTGAGCATAAGATGTAGGTCTTTAAGATGCGGGAATCTGTTGTTACTTCTTAAATTTTCGTATGAACGTAGATAATAGCGTAAATATCAATGATTACAACAAAAAATAAGAAATATCTTTAAATCATACGTGATGACGTAATTATTTCATTAAAAATAACTCAAAATATCTGAAAAAAACTTAAAATAGAATCATATAGAAAATTCCCTTATAAAATAAAGAAGAGTTATCAAAATCTTCAGTTCGATGGAAAAATTTACTAATTAAAAAAATTAACTAATTAATAAAACAGCAATTTGATCTGAGAACCCAGTTTTTTAAATCATAATTTTTTAATTTTTAACAAAATTTCTTTAATAATCCATTTTAAAAAATGTTAGGATACCGATTCTGATTTAAATAAAAACAAGAATGTATTTTACACGAATATTTATGACGCCATTTAAAAAAGAGAAGGGGGTTTACGAATGGAATGTTAAGCAGCAGTATGATATGGAATGAACCACACCCCGTTTGCGCATCATCTTAATCCATTAACCACATCTAAAAACCATCTTTATCGAATTGTAAAATAAAAAGAAAAATTGTGTTCAATGTAGTAAATAAAATTATGTAGCAGTTAAAATGACCAACACAAAACTACAATAATAGCGCAAAATGGTTAGATTTTTATTTTAAAAAATGCCTTTCCTGGTTTAAAAAAAATTCTGTGAGCAATTAATAAGCTAAATAAAAAACTAAACATAAAAAATCAAATAGTTACGTTAAGCCTATGTTAAAATAAAATATTTTTTCGAATAGCAATACACAGAGTGTATGTAAATTGACTTACCTGCTATTTTTTTCTGCAATATATATATGTATATAAATGATTAAGAAATATTTAATAATACTTATTATTAATTATCGGATGAAGTGATTTTGCAAATAGTCAAAGTTTTATAAAATGTTTTACTCATTTACAGTTAAAATAAAGTAACATTTTCAGGAAAATAATTAACAGGTGTCTGTTTTATATAAAACATTCGCAATAGAATGTAGTATAGTAATTTTATTATAAAATGGTTACAGTATTTTTCTTCAACAAAGTAAAGTTTCTTTTATGTAATTCAAATAAAATTTCATCCCCATTAAAATAACGGTTAGCCTTCTTTTAAATATTACATATACGTTTTAACACAGCTTTACACAAATAGTCCGTTTCTTTTTTAAAATGTTTATAAATAATAATTTTTTGTTTTATACGAAATTATAATAATAATTTTTTAAAAATACCTATTTTTAAAAATTAATGTAGTTGAAGTTTTAACCTTCCAGCAATAAACCCCTATTCTTAAGTTACTATTTAAAAATTTTATTTTTTTCTCCGTTTTCTAGTGTAAAAGATAGGATATACATTACTCAAATATATTGGGTATATCAGATCTACGAAAACTGTATATATCGCGTTTCGGTAAAAGACTTCCGGAGTTTCAAGAACAAATATGGTTTATATTAATAAAATAAATAAATTAATAAAATAAGTAATAAAGTTTTTATTTTGCAGCACTCAACAATGTTTTATGAGCGATCTTGAAGCAACAACAATTAAGTTTACATATCTTCTGTCATATAGCAGCTACGTTAGACTATTGCACAGACCAAGCCTTAACGATCCCAGGCTTCAGTACTATGGCGTTGCTACAAGAGAAGCACAATGCGTGTATGGTTTGGAGAAACATAATCAGTGATTGTCGTACAATGAAACTATACGCGAGCCTGTTGTAGAAATTTTCCGAGTTACAAAAACATACTTATTAAGTGGTATGAACAGGTTTTTGAAACCGGAAACGTTTTAAAAGGACATTCACGAGGTAGGCATAAAACAAGAGCCGAAACAAGAAAAGAATGCGACTGTCTCCAACGAAGTCCAAAACATTCAGTTCGTAATTTTTCAATTAAATATTTCTAATTGTTTAAATTGTGATTTCTATGAATTGTTAGAAGCGATTAAAACGTCGTGTTTATTAATTATAGCTACTATGAAATTAAAACTATGGATAAACCACAAAGAATTCAAATTGTAACGATTTGTTTTGATATTCGATCTCATTTCTACTGATTCAAACTGTCTGAAGCGTATATTACTTTCTGATGAAGCAGCATTTCATCTTCATGGAATCAAGAATTGCCACCATTGTCGAGTATGGGGCTCAGAAAATCTATACGAATCGTGCAATTCCTCCGCAACTGCCGAAAGCAAATTTTTGGACCAACATTTTCCATGAGCAGACTAATACGAGGAATTCACTACTAATTTAGGTAATTCACTATCTTATAAGAGGGTATAACACTTCTCTATCACCCTCTCGCTCTTTCTCTCTCTCGCTCTAAGCGCGCGTATGTGTGTCTCCACGTGGGCGCAGGAATGTCTTTTCAACATGGAAAAAATGTTCAATCCCAGTTAAGTTTTTCCTAAATAAAATATACCATGGTTACAATCTTTTTTCACTCACCAATGATAATAGCAAATATAAAATAATCCTTTTGCTTTTCAAACCCTGTGATGTACCAGCATAAAAAAAAATCTTTGCTCCAAAGTTACAATGTTTGATATCAAGTAGAATTTGAGATTGAAAATTACCAAAATGAGATTTTTTACCCTTAGAATTTAAATAATTCAAAACCCACTTATAACATCCGTTAGAGTAAAATTTCAGGCAGATTACTAACATAGAACAAACACGGTAGCTGAAAAGTATTTTAATACTGCAGTTCCTAATTTCAAACAGCTATATCTTTAGTTGGAAGTAAGTTTTGTTCTATACAAAGTAAAAATAAATCCATAGAAAGAATTAAAAATAATATTGAGTAGAAATTATAAGTTTTTATTTTCCGCAAGGTTATCGAAAATATTTTTTATTATAATGAAAACAAATAATATATAATTAATAACTCACTTAGGCGCAAATATTTAAATCTTTAATAAAGTCACTTGGTTTTAGAAAAATAGAATAATAACCAACAAAACAAAAATAATATTTTTACATTATATTTTGAAAAAAAAAATAAATTTCAAGAATTCAAACATTTTAAAAATTAATCAGAAATAATTATCTTTAAAAAATCTTATCAAATTTAAACAAGAAAGTTGATAAAAATGATTAAAAATCTTTGAGTACAACAAACCATTTAAGAACAGTATTCTCTAGTCAAAAATTAGCTTTAGATGCTTTACAACTAGTCAATAATATTTTTTCTCAAATAATATATAATAATTAACAGTTTCTATAAAAATAAAACAATAACAAATCTGTACCGTATTCAAGAATATTTAGAAATTTTTAAATGTTTTCAAATATTTTTTTAACTATACTTATAATCTAACTTCTTAACTGAAAGTCTCGTGTTCGATTTATAGCTATTTTCGAGTTTTTCAATTGATAGAATAATCTTTAAAGATCTCCATTTTTATACTTTTGAGATAATAAAATGAGTTCAAACTAATTACTGTTATGATATTGTATATGTTTCTTTTAAATATACATTCTTTAAACCAATTTTACACGATATTACGCTTATCAAGAGTTAAAAGTTTGGTTTTTGCGAACTGAAGAAATTAGTATTCATGAAACAGCATTTTTTTAAGCAAATTCTCAATATTAACAGTCATTAAAACGTTGAAGAATAAGTTGAGTACGATTACATGAAAATTAATTGGTATAGCTATTCGTGAATTTAAATGCAAATTAAACTATGTAATTTCTTACTTTAAAATATGTTTTTTAAAGACGGTTTTACTATTTTTAACTTAATCTGTTTCAAATTGTTTACTTCTATTTAAATCATGGTAGAAAATAATTCAGTGTCACATCAAACAAAAAAAAACGTTATAAATAATAAAAATTAAAACTATTAATCTATAAAAATTTCGAATAGATCGTTATATTAATTAAACGGAGTTTAACTCTGTATGTCTACAAACAAGCAAGCTTATTTTAGTTGTATAATATAATTTCATGAAAATTTTTAAAATTATTTAATAGTTTAACTAATAACATAGAAGAACTAAAAACCGCACTCAATTTTTAAAATTGGATACACATAAATATCCCAAGTAACCACAATAAATAGTTAGATATCAAATTAAAACAAAAATAATAATATAATAAAAATAAGAATTATTATTATTAGTTATTATTATATTAATTCTATTATAATTTACATTTCGACATATCTGGAATTAAGTAGGCTCCCCACCGGGCCCCCAGAAAGGATCGGATGGATGTAGGACAACTGGCACGCGACGTTGCCAACTGTTGCAGGTGAAAGTAAGTATTACATCATAAAAATCTACCTCTCCCACCAAAGTATCCTCATACCAGTTAGCAAGAGAGTATACCGCTTTTGATCGACCGATGATGCTTATTTACTTACTAAGAAAGACATCTGCTAAAGTTACCGTGAATGCATATCCTAAATAAGGTAGTGCGTTACAGCTGACAAAGGTTAAATAAAAATTTATTGTATAATCAGAAATACGTTGTGATTAATGCTGTGGAAATAATTTTTGTTTAAATTTATATGTGCGTGCAAAAACACGTAAAGAACAAATTAGATAACAAATGTACCCAGACTGTTGTCTTCGAAACCTTACGATGTGTACAAATACTAATTGATCTGAGTTTCAACTGCAAATTTATTTACAAAAAACAAATAATAGTACAGCTTTTATCTAATAATTATAATCACATTAAACAAAGGAATACGTACTTTCATTTTCTATTCATTTACTTTGCATTAACATATTTTTAATTACTTATTACTGTTTATTAATGAGAAGAAATGGGTTCTGAAATTGTGACAGTTTTATTATTCCGGCGTTGAAAAATCACCATTAAAGATATGCATATAAACGAGGTTGCATAAATTCAAGGGAAATTTTTTTCACTTAGCAACTTAGGGGCATCTTAGAGACTTGAAAATGTTGCTATAATATGTTGTCATCAGGAGCAAACTTGTTTGCAAAATTTCAAAACGAATGGATAAACGGAAATGCTTAAAAATTCGACTGAAAGGTTCCGTACCATGAATGAATGGTTCAAGAACGAGTTAATATGAGTGATAAAAATATACAGTTAAGAGTATATTTACTGCATATTGCTCCGTTTTTATCCGACAATAAATTAAAGTAAATAATTTAGTCAAATAGAGAAGATGTTACTGAATTTTCCTGCCTATTTTTAATTACAACATAGAAATTTAACCTTTTTTCCATTATAAAACTGAAAATTATTATTAATTTAATGATTATTACTTGATTCTGTATACTAATTTCCTAATAATACTGCAATAATAATATATAAAAGAAAGTTTTAGAATGATCTGTCTAAAATGTTATAAATGTTAATCTGGTAAAATGTTATAAAAATTAGTAATGCAAATTCAATCATATGCTAATTTATTCTGTTTTAATTTCTAATTTACATTTGGATAATTTTAATGTCTAATAATACTATACTAAACTATATGTCTTAATAACTATCAAAGTAATAATCATTTGGGCTAATTAAAACCAAAATATTAATTTTTAAAAACATTTAAAGCATAATTTTTATTTCAATAATGAAGATTAAAAACGATTTCCATATTGGTACTTGACACACATATATTTGAAAACAAAAAATAATTTTTTTAAAAACTGGGAAGTTAAAATAGTTCGTTAAAAAAGATTACAGGATTGTTTCAGACGGTGGGAGTTTTACCTGTAAATTTTTTGACAAGTACTGTTTCCATCCTAATAACTTCTCATTCAAAGAAAAATTATTTTAAAAATTAAAGTGCATAAAAAATCTAAGTATATTAAAATAATTAACATAACATTTTTATGTTTGGGAGGGTTAATTTTTTTTTTTAATTGGTATTTTAATATAAAACTACTAGCACCATTCAATATCTTTGCGCCTCCTAATTTTTATTATTTTATTGAATTTAAGAGAATCAAATTCTACAATACATAAGCTACACAACATAAACGTATTAATAATTCAGGTTGTTATATTAAATTTCATGATTATAAATTAAACTGTTCGTGACGTATAAATCAAAATAATAAAACAAACATAAGCAATCCCATTCAGTCACAATCAGTTGACAGAATTAGTGAACAAATTGGAATCTTATTTTTTTATCTTTTAAATTAAATTATATTTAATGTAAAAGTATAGGCAAGCGACTGTCCCTTTTTTCATTAATTAGGACAGGTGGAATTCCAAATAAAGCCATTCTTAATAATTTTAAGTACATCATCCTATCTCACCGTTGGAATCTTGCCAATCACGAATTTAATTTTACGTCGATGCATGTGGTTGTGGAAATCTATAAATTTATGCTGATATTTTAGCAACGAAATTGGTTCTTATTTATGCTTTTTAGAATCAACAATATTACCTGAACTTATAATAAAATAGAAATTTATGTAGAATAGTACGTCACCTTTTGCTCTTTTCTAATACTAAAATATTCTACAGATTAAATTTGGCAGTATAACAATAAAAATGGCATAATTATGTTTTTAAAAAAAAAATCAATCCAGTAATAATGTAATTGAGATATAATAATAGTACTTTTAGTAGGAATGCATATCTGCAACCTTTTGTAGGCATAGATTTTACATTAATTTTATGAATATATGTGTAGATGTTTCTTGTTATGGTAATAAAATAAATATTACTTTCTATATTTGATTGTTGTTATGAAGCGAGTTATTAAGTTTTAAACTTGTTAGTAAAAATATTAAACGATTTGTACTTATATTATTTTATCAAATATTCTCTTTGAACCGACTTCACCAAAAAAGAAGATTCTTAATTCGACTTGTGTATTTATTATTTTTTTTCTGGTTAAAATTTTCACTAAGTGTATGTTTGGATGACCTTTCTTATAGCAACACTGATCTCACGGAGGTTCACTCATTATCGACTGGTACAGGATCTTTGAAAAAATGTATCGAAAAACTCCGTTCTAAGCATAGAACGTATTTGTTTCTTTACGAAGCTTCTAAGGGTAAAGCTTCGAAGCTTTACGAAATTTTTTAAGGGTATCAAAATTTTCAGCAATCTGGTGTAGAGATCAACCGTAAAACTAGGATGTCAGACACTATAAAGTAAAGGATACGAGCAGGAAATATCATTTTAATGCGATGTGGTAATTCCTAAGAACTGGAATATTAGGGAAACAAATATTATTAATACTTAAGTTTGATACAACCGTTAGTCAAATACGATCGGAAACATGGACAATGAGGGATGTGGTGGTGGGCAGCTCAGAATTTTCGAGAAAAAGTTTTTAAGAAGGATATTTGGACCGGTCGGAAATGTCGGAAAGTCGGAATTGAATGAAAAATAAAGTGAAGTTTATGAACTTAATGATCGAATGAATGGAAAAGATACTCGTATTGTGCGCTTCTTAAAGAAACAAAAGATTCGTTGGCTTGGATATAATTAAAGAATGATAACTATTAATACGAAATCAAAAGTAATATTCAGGAAGAGGCTGTTCAAGAGGAGAGAGAAGTATCAACCCATGAATCGATGATTTTATTAGTTTTGCTGCCAAGAAAAGCATGAAAGGATTGTTGGTGTAGGAGCAAGATGTGAAGAACTATCGTAATACAGGCAAAAGCTATAGAATGTAATGATAAAAAAAAAGTTCATAAAGTTGATAAAAACAATTGCATACCTATGTATGAAAAAAATGTGTAACTTTCGACTTTTTATCTGTTGCATTACCTTAATCCAATATGCAAGATTTTTTCCTTTATGAAAACGTCACCGAATTTTGTTTGATAATTTAGTCTATCATTCATTAACAAGTTTCTCCTAATAAATTACTTTGATCAAAATGACTCGATATTTAGATTTTAGTAAAAATAAATATTTTAAAAGTTTTTATACTTCATTTAATGCGTACTTAAGTATTTACCGTAGTCTTATTTTGTAAAAATTCTCGAAAATACTATAATATTATTAGTCTATATCACTTATTTACTAACGTTTTAGATTTTTAAAATATAACATAATAAAATTAGTTGGTACAGTAATATATGGAAAAAAAAATTTAGATAACTGCACCGCCATTAATGTATTTAATTTTTACCCATCATTTGTTAAATAAATTCTGATTGCTTGAGTTTACAACAAACTACTGAACACCAAACTGTGTTGAGATGTATAACCTCTCGCCGGCCTCCGTGGCCGAGTGGTATTGTCTGGCCCTTTCATCCAGAGGTTCCGGGTTCGAATCCCGGTCAGGGATGGCATTTTTCACACACGCTACAATTCATTCATCTCATCCCTCTGAAGGTATACTTAATCGTGGTCCGGAGGTTAAAAAAAATAATAATAAAAATAAAATAAGATATATAACCTCACCTAGGAAATTTATATTTTTTGTGTGTGTATTATTGATAAGGAAGGAAGAAACAACATTATTTAAAATAACACATTTTTTTTTAAATAGCAAGTGTCATAAAAAAAAACCTTTTTGTAATTTCAATAAATGCGTTAGATAAAAGTGTTTGTAAAAGATTATAATTCAATTAGCAGGATGCACTGAAAACCACGGTTAATACAGAATGATTTATGAAGAATTAGCATACCCGTCGCGGCTTCGCCTGCCCTATATGGTTACATATGATTAATTGTGTGTCGATTAATATTTTGTCGGTTTGGACGAGTCAGATCAGACCTAAATACAATTTTTTGAGATATCTCGATCTCAGCGCCGCCTAGCGGATCCAATTTAATTCAGAAACCTTCGCGGGCGCGCGCACTACTCACCAAAGTTTTATCGCAATTGGATGAATGGTATAGGAACGTATACGGAACAAGCAAACATTCATTTTTATATATATAGAAGATGTAACAAACTTTCAGGGTCGCAAATCAGCTGATTTACAGTGGAGAGGTCTATTCAAATCCCAGTAAAGCCAGTTATTTTTATACGGATATGAATATGAGAAAGAGGATCTTTACCACATATCTTAGGAATGGTCGACCTGAGACTGTACAAGATTGTACTTCATTTACATTCATACACATCATCCTCATTCATTCTCTGAAGTAACACCTTATGATGGTTCTGGAGGCTAAACAGAAAAAGAGAAGTTCTCCTGCTTAAAGTAAAGAAGAAAGTTCATATAAACTTAGATTAAGAAACGCTTTGTTCGGAATGTCGTTAAAAAGAGGAAATTTGATTTCGAAAAAATGTTTAAAATAAAGCAGTATTTTATAATATAAATCTTTTTAAATCTTCTTCTAATGAAAATAAATCTTCAAAAGTATGAAATCATGTTATTTTTTTTTCGATCATTTTCAAAATTTAGATAAAATGTAATTAATATTATATGTTTTTATTTATTTATTATTCATAATTTAAAATATGATTTTTGATCATTTAAATCGGTTATTTTTTAATTCAGATTAGTATGACTTACGATAAATAAATTTATCTTGTACACCCAATTAGGCTATTTTATTTCTATTTGATGACTATTATGCAGCCTCAAAACAGTTGGATAATCAATCTTTTCTCAGAGGTCTTAGAGAGACCAAACCGATATAAATCAGTTAATTGAATACTAGAAATAAAGGTACACCTGTAACACAAGTAGATTTTAAGTCCATTATATTCTATCTATATATAATTTCTTATATTAAAATAAAACCAAGTTGATAAAATTATAATTCATGTAATAATAATTATACATAAATTATGTAATATAATTACTCGTATAATTCTCTTATATACTGTTGAATTATTTATGTTAAGATATTTCAAATTATCTATATAATTTATATTAATATAAACACGCAATATAACTGTAATATTTTTAATGTATACACAACATTGAAGTTATTGGAAACAAAGATATAAATTCTGTCCTATGTCCTTTCATTTACAATAAAGATGACTGTAATTGATCAAATAACATCAGTAGTACATATATTTTTATTTTACATTCAGATTATAATGTTATAGATTTATTTATGTAATATTCTAAACAGATGTTATTATTCTACAACAGCCGTTAAGCCTAATTCGCATGGGAGACCTTGAAAGGTAGATGCGTTATAGTAAACTCTTTCAATGAAAATTATCTCATATTAAAGCTAAAACCGATAAAACAAAATTTGTTGATACTTATCAAAAAAAATTTTTTGATACCTGGATTCACATGGAGAATAGTCATAAAATTAAAATACATATCTTAAAAATCAAACCGACCTGAAAAATTAACTAAATATTATTAAAATGCATATTATTTCTAATTAAAATTTGATTATTTAAACTAAAAAATCACTAAAAGATTTTTTCAATTTATCAAATAAATCCAATGATTGGTTGGCAATTGTCAATCTTAATCTATAACAAGATATTCGCTTCATCATTTCGTAATTGCAAACTTCGATATCATAGTCGAATTGCTTTAAAAGTTGTAGCCGAAGTCTTCGTTTATTCCACTGTCCAGGTATCATTCAGTCTAGAATATTAAACATACAAACAATTATTATGCTTAACTACATATTCTAACCATACATGAATTCTGATTATTATCTTTGGTAACCATAACGAGTACATCAAGCATATACACATCAAGCACAGTTCTTTCATCAGTTTTATCATATCCAAACTAATGCTTTTTGAAAATGAAAATGAATAATTCAGTTTAGTTATTTAGTTTGATAAATTTTTTATATTAAATTTTTATTTATCATTTGTTTAACAATTGAAGGGCGTATCTGATCACAGATTTTTGTACTTCGTTAATAATATTAGATTTTCATTGTCTTTAGAATTTTAATTTTTTTTATTTATTTATTTAACCTTAATTGTAAATTGTACTTTGATATTTATATTGATTTCTTCTTTGCACTAGTACAAGAAGTATTGTATTCCCTACAAATTTCGGTTTTCAGATTTCGACGGAAATATCCATCCCTGAATCCATTTTGACTAGTTTCGGCTTGAAGTCTATACGTACCTATACATGTATCTAGGTTAACTCACAAACGATTAGCCGAAGAATGTTGAAATTTTGGGTTTAGGACTGCTGTAATATCTATTTTGATCTCCTTTCGTGCGTACCAAAATACTAGACCCTTAACAATTTGTCATTGGTTCTTAGGGCAGTAGCTTGCGTGTGCACCAGCTACGTTCCGACAGTGGTAATATCAGGTCATGGCACCTAGGAGTACGATTACTAATTTAGAATTATCTGTGATTTTTTAGCTGCGGAAAGTAGAGGTCCAAAGTTTTGTGCGCGTGCCCGCCTCAAAGCGGCTGAAAGGTGGCAACGACTCCTGGTCGTAAATCCCAGTAACGAGTAAAGCCATGTTTTTAGGCCTAGTCCTAGTCGCGTTCTTTTCAGAACTAGGTCGTAATCCAGGGTTTCCCGAACGGTCTAGTTGGCCAAGAGGCACTTTGTGTGACAGGGGAATACAGAAGGTATTCAAGAAGAAGGTATTCAGTACAGAAGGTAGGAAGAGGAATGCAACTGCCCGTTGCTCGCTGCGGGTAGTTGTCACATTTGTGGGTTTGCCCAACCAGAGAGTTATGTAGGAAGACGGAAACGTTACAGTTACCACTGATAATAGTCAGACTAAGGAAGCTCGGTCATGATAGAATTCGAAAAGAGGATACCGGCGCCTTTACCGTCGTCCTCTTTAACATCTGATGAGGAATTTTATTCGGCAATAAAGATAGGACAACTGATCTGGGACCCTAGTGAAAATTTCAAGCTTTCAAGCCTGCAGCGGGCAGACCCGGCAGTTCAGCCCCTCCCTTGAAGGAAATTCAAGAGAAACAAAGTTTTCTTGAGGAGTTTTTACAGCTCTCCGAAGCGTCGGTACAGGCGGGAAGAAGACGATTCTCCCGCGTTGGGGAGAATCCGAGAAGTTGTGTCTGGACGGTTTCGAGAATTTGGCCTCCAAGCCCAAGGAGGTAATAGTAGTTGAGAAGTCAGTACCAGTTCCGGCACAGCCTAGGTGTTATTCGATGTTCTTAAAAAGAAGCGGAAAGTCAGCCAAACTAGGAAGCCGATGGTGTTATTCGTTAACAAGGTGGAAGGGTCCAAAAAGTTTTCTGCTCAACTGAAAAAGGACTTCCAGGTTGCTCTTTGTGACAGCCGGAAGAGCCTTCGTATTAGGGAAATTAAAGAGACCGGCAAAGATCTAGTTGTTGTGGCGAACAGTAACGAGACAGCTTGAATCATCTCCGAGTCTCTAGCGGTTAAGACGCCTGAGGTCCCAAGGTTGACCCCAAGCGCAGAAAGAAATCCCGAGTCATAAGCAATGACATCGATTTGAATCTCTCCGTTTTCGAGGTTTTGGGTCTCAATCGAGAACAAATTCACCGAGTTGGACGAAGCTTCGTTCGCAAAAGAGTGTAGGCTTGTCTTCAAGACCTGGAAATGTAATGCCCAGCGGTATCACAGTGTTTACGAGTTAGGAGCTGGTCTCTTTGACAAGTTTGTGACTGAAGGTAGGGTTTACTTGGATTTCGCATCCTGTCGCCTCAAGGAGTACTTGACGTGCAGCGATGCTTCAAGTGTTGTCGTTTTATATAGGTCAAGTTGTCGCCATAGGTCCAAGTTCTGTAAACATGCGCCGGTCTGCGAGCATTGTGGTGAAGACTGCCACAAGCGTGACGACCGCAGAAGAAAGAGGCTTCGTCAACTCTAAAACTTTGCTTCAACTGTAAAAGGTTGCGCAAAAATCATACGCACTCCTCAATAGTAGAGAGTGCGGTTGTTACTTAAAGGCGGTTGAGCAGTACTTCAACTCCCTTGATGGTAAGATTCGGTCTTTTAAAGGCCCAGGGTGCCTATGTAGTCCAAGTTGAGTTAGATGAGATTGTCGAAAAACGGACCCTCAATGTTGTTCTTCTATAACAGTCTTACGTGGTTAAGGGTAATCTGCCAGGCTTCCATGGTTGGAAGACGTTTTTCGTGTATGACAGTAAATCCGCTGTCCCGTGCAGGAAGTCTTTAGATAGTGTTTTTATAAGGCAAGCCTCTGACACGCAACCATGTCGTTGTTAAGCTTGCTGTGAATGATTTGGACCTAGTTGCTGTTAACTTGTATATTCACTAAAGAGATCCCACTGAACCGCATTTGGAAAGATGGGATAGAATTCTTAGATTGGTAGCAGGTAGTTCAATTCAGATAGGTGTTGATGCATATACCAAAACGCCTCTTTGTCACAATAGGATCACGGACGACGGTAGTGAATTGATAGAAGACTTCATTCAACATAATTTTGATGTTTTCAATGAAGCCGGCCAGTTGCCCACATTCGCCAGCACAGTCAACGAGCGGAGGGCCTTCCATGGTACCAGCAGTGAACAATTGGTAAAGATACCCCTGGTAGGATTCAAAATTTGTCAGTAGTCGATGACTGCGTTAGCGATCATCAACTAATTGTTTTTGAGTTAGTAGGTGGGCTGCGCGATGTCTATAGGGCGGACGTCCCTGTCCATCGCTTCCTGCACAGGCGGGCGGATTGGCTCAAATTTTGTAATATCCTCGCGGCCAGGCTCCGAGTTTTCACCCGAGGCCTGAACGCACTCCCGTTAGAGGACCTGGCAGAGAATTTCACTTCAGCGGTAATAGAAGCCGCTAATCGTTCCATTCCCCGCGGTATGGGTTGGAAAAGAATTGCTGGTTGGTGGACTCGGGAATTGACGATGATAAAGCGGGCTGTGGACCGGCTCTCCTGAGCCGACCCACAGCCCGCTTTATTGGACTGTTTACTGAGAACGAAGTTCTGTTGTCGGCTGGATGGTGACTGCACTGCCAGTGTAGCCGAGGGGTGTAGCGCCATCCGGGTGAGGGCAGTTTAGATCTGTAACAGTTGTCAACGAGACTGGGGACTGCACTGCCAGGTGCTTACTAGTCCATGCAGCCGTGGGTGTGGGTCCTTCTAGACGAGGGCAGATGTGATCAAGTAAATGTCATGCGGCAGTAAATTTATAAGTTTCATTTAATCAATTGTATATAAAGTCGAGTAATTGGTCGACCTATAAGGGAACTAGGTCTAAATTACCGTTGTTGCGAGCAAAATTTCTTAATTGTTGTGCTTATAATTAAATTACACATGAGACATTTACAGTCACGAGTAGCTTGTCCAAATTAGAAAACCAGGCGCGGGGTTCGTAAAAAATAAAAAAAAGATATATATATATAAAAAGATACAAGGCGTAGTAGGTTAGTTATGCTTAGGACGGCAAAGTGGGCGGAAGTAGTATTACGAGGGTAGTATTAATGGAGCAGTATTAATGAAGTAGTATTAATGGAGAGTCCTCAGGCATAAAAAAAAAAAAAACGGGATGAAACTTGACGAAACATGGTGACGACTGGGAGGTAGCCTGATTGCCGCGAATGCCTTGGTCCGGGATATACGCAAGAGTGTACTGGATCGGGGTATTTCCGATGAAGCATTCGGGCCCCTCAGAGGTATGAGTGGTCTGGTGTGGGTGGGGGAGGGGCACTCACGCATTTTTCAATACTCATGCCGCCCCTTTAGATCAGGTTAGTTGGGCTGGACGGGTAGCCTCTTGGAGGAGGAGCGTGTTGGCTTCCCACAAGCGGAAAATTGCCTCGCTCTAACGATTCCAAGAGGACCCCGAAGGGGGCTGCGCTGCAGGAGCCCAAGCAGGAAGGGCAACTGATAATTTAATCTGCTGTCATGACCTCCAGGGCTGGCCGATGACATGCCGATTCCAGCCGCCCCTGGAAAGACGGTGAGGGAGTTTTAGTCGGTAGGGGGTGGGAGTAACACTGTTACATGGTCGTTACGGCTCCATGTCCAGTGCCCGCTTAACTTTGCTAGCTTAGGGCGGCTTGCGTCCTGGCTTCGAGCACGACACACCTGCAAAGACCCTGCAGGAATTGCGTCAGTGCATTCCTTTATCACCGTTCCAAAATAAATATAACAAAAATAAATGCAACAATAGGCGCGGGGTTCGTGCTTCCGCGAACTCGGTTAGCTGGTTCAGAGGACAACGAGTACGACAAGAAGAGAGAAAATGTCTGAAAGATGCCTACAGCGAAGGCAAAAGCTGAGTTAAATAATCACTGATGTAAATGTCTACCGAGGCATTTGCATCGGTGGCAGATTAGGACAGGCTGGTGACTGAAATGTATAATCAGTTTGAGGTCAATAAGACGACTCCCTGTAAAGTCCTTCAGAGCCATGAACGGGAGGGGTGGTATGGTGACCGGGACATCTTCTCCTACGGGAGTTGCGATGTTGTAACATCTAGCTGTGCACCTCCCCGTTTGATTGCAATCGACTTGACCAAAAATGCCCAAAAAAGCCCAAAATTCAAATTTTTGGATTTTTTATTAACTGCAGTAACAAGCCCTCAATGAGAGCTTTTTAACGATATATCATAAGTAGTACTTATTTTCATTGGTTCCAGAGTTATATCCAAATAAAATTTTAATTTATGAAATATATGGATGTTTTCGGTTTGAATCAGACTTTACCTCCTTTTTTATTCTTTTTTTTAAATTGATTTATTAATAATTATTAACCCGTGATTACAAAAAAAAGCTTTACAATAAGTAATAATTCAACAATAACAATTTTTTTTAAAAAATATGAAAAAATATCAAAAGTTATTAAGGAAATAAAATGTTTTGTCATTTTCATTAAAAAAAAAAAATGTGTATATGTAATTTAATATGCGTACAAATAAGTCATGCGGTGTCCATATCAGATTTATTACTTCCTTGTACGAAATAAAGGAATTATTGTGACCGCGAAAAATTTCGGTTTTCAGATTTCACCGGAATTATCCATCTTGACCATCCCTGAATCCATTTTGACTAGGTTTTACTTCATCTGACTTTAAAAAGAAATCTTTGTTTTATTGTTTACTTAGATTTCCTTCCGCATTTAAACATACCACGTACGGCTAGTAAATCTACTTATTTCTTCCTATTATATTTTTTAATCTTTTTTTTTTTTTTTTTTATTACTCGATCTAGACTGTTATGTTATTGTTGCCTTAAATTGTTATCCCCTTTTTTTAAATATATTAATTAATTTTAAATAAATAAATTTCCCTTTATTTAAAAACTTTTTTGTAATTCAGTGTCGCAACATTTAAAATATATATAAAACGATTAAATTATTTTAATATTCCTTTATATTATTTTTAAAATAAATGATCATAATAAATTATATACTACCACAAGGAGGTAAATTTAAAAGTATTTCTTAAAAACCATTTGAATGAATTAAAAAAAGAGTAATAATAAAAAGGAAAACATTAAACAGCCATTCTGGTTATCTTCTATACGAATTTACTTATGTAGATATGGGCTTGTATAGTAGGTTATACAGACAAGTTTTAAATGGTAGTGTATTTTATGATATGGGATTGGCTCCATTCGTGTCACCTGTTCCACCTCATCTTCTTCCGTAAATTATGGTAAATAATAATGAATAAAAGAAATACAAATAATGAATTCTTTATTTATCAAAGAAATAATGATTTTTTTTCATTGTTTAAAAAACACGCTAACACTCATTGAAGTTTACTTCATTACTAATGCCGTAAACTAAAATTATTTAAACGTATTGAAAAATTATCTACCGACTAATAGTTAGAAATAATTTATAGTTATTAATCACGTTATCTATAGTGAACAGAATAAAAATGTGGTGGCGCTCCCATTACAGCTATATCATAGGGCAGAATTGTGGGCGCCGGTTAATTTAAATCGAATCAGAAAATAATAGTTCTGTGAACGTATGACCTCAAGCATACACCACTTAACAAACATAGTAGAAATAGTCTATGGTTCTTGTCGTTTAAATAAATGCTTTCCGAACTCTACCTTATTAAAAAAGATTTATATATTTTATTTTTAATATTGTCCATATTTATTATAAAATACAATAAAATTAAAACTGACAATAAAGTTGGCCACCGCGATGTTTTTAATGTAGTTAACAAAATGTTTATCATTCCAGTCATCCTGTCTCTTTATATACAACTTAATAATTCATTTTAAAATCACTGTAAAATTCGGAGGTAGCTTTATTTACCTTTTTGGTAACTAAAATACTATCAGTTTACAAAGAATAATTTACTGAAAAATACTTAAAAATGCTAGACCAGTAACCAATTTTAACCATTTTTTAACCTTGCACAATTTCATTCATGTATGAAACTAAAAAAAAAAAAAAATTATCTTACAAATCCTATTAGAAATTACCTAACAACTAACCTGAATCAAAAGTTCTAGTTATTACCTGCTCTAAAAATTAATAATTTTTTCCAGTAGGAGTGGTTATTTTAAAATTAATAAATATAAATAAACTAAGTACACAAAAGGTAAATTAGTACGAGTGTAAATAAAAATAATTACCATTTTGTTACTGATGAAATTTAAAAAAATAAAAATAAAAGTGTGATTACAGACTTTGAGCCAGTAATGTACCGTAATATTATCAAGAAAAAAATTACTCTGTGCTTTACCTCAAAAAGAGCAACTATAAGATCTGTTACAAAAGCTACGTTATAACATGGTTGAAACAATACTTCCATCTCTGCAACAATTAATAGATTATTTTAGGAAAATTATTTATGAAAAAAATTCATATTAATTATTTTAAATAACACACGAATGTTAAGGTAAATATATTAAATACATGAAGATATTAAATATAAAATAATTTACAATCCAGAAGGCTTTAATGAAAAAGATTTAAGCACATATTTATGTACACGTTAAACAATATGCAGAAAATACAGCGGTTTTTTAAATGTTTAATTAGGATTATTTAATAATTCATGGACAGAGTAATATTTCTATAATGGTCCAATCTTTTAACTTTATTTTAAATATTATAATGAGAAGATTTTTTAACTATTGTTAATTAATTAAAAATAGCAACAGAAGCACAATAAGGGACTTAATCATAAACGGAAGCAATTTTTTTATTACTATACCACGGTAGAGGATATGCTTTAATACGAACACAACCCTAAGGGGAGACTCAGGGAAAATTATTCATCCCTTTAATTCTTCCTCATCTTCTTAAGAAAAATCTTGAAAAACATCGCAGACACTACGTGCCTCGTCCCTTCGGTCTCCAGATACTCCCCACGGTATTATCTGGCGAAAACACGTTGAATTCTTTTCCCTGTGCTGCAGGAATTAATCGTACAAGATGACCGTGTATTCTGAGGATCCTCCTCCCTGTAATAGACGCATTCCTTAGAAAACTTAACGTCCAAGCGACAGATATGCTTTGAAATACCCGTTATCGGTAAGGAACTGGGTCAACTCGTATCCCAATTCCCCGTGTTTGCGGTCCAGCCAACTCTGAATGTCCAGAATCAGCCTTTGGAAGGCGAAGTATTGCGTTGAGTTATATGAAAACAGAAGGGTTATAGATTAATAAATAATAGTAAATATTTACCTCGGGTAAATATTTAGGGAAATGGCTAGACCGTCCTTTACACTTCATGTAAATGAAGTGTGCAAGAAGGCAGAACGTCTAAAAAGCCTGAGTAGACTTTTAGGAAACATGTCAGCGTCTAGAACATCAAAACATAAAATGTATGCACACGTTATTACTCTGTACTATTATATGGGGTCACGGTATCCGAAAGAGGAATGTTAATTCCTCTTTAACATTGATCGCAGTAGGGAGTACAATCTCTGGAGGGAGTACAACGACGTACTCCCCTTCGTCTGGGGGTCGCTTACAATCTGTTTCTACAGAAGCAGTCCTATTGTTAAAGGGGATCCCCCCTCTACAACAACTGGCTAGAATGAGGGTACAACGAGTGCTGGTGTGAAAAAAATTTTGGCTTACGAACAGATGTTAATGGGTTGGCAGCGGCGATGGAACGGGTCCACCAAGGGAAGATGGACACATTGGCTGATGGAAAAAATAGAGCCCTGAATCGGGAGGGGGTTTGGTTAGCTAAACTATTGGTTCACACAATTCCTGACCGGCCTCGGGGCATTACGCTCTTACTTATTCGGTAGAAGAGGGTAGAGAAGGCCAATTTTTTTATATTGTGCAGCCCACAACACGGCAGACCACGTGGTGTTCGAGTGTTGCCAATAGGAGGAAGCAAGGAGGACAACAGAGACGTAAACAGGGCCCCTTTAACATCTTAGGCGAATGTTTTCAGGGAAAGAAAATTGTGAGACAATCGCAGCCTTCGTGTTTAGAGTAATAAAAGGAAAGTAAAGGGAAGATGGAAGTAAAAGTTCGCTAGTAAAAGGGGACGGTTCGCTTAGGTGGGCCGTTAAGTAAGAAAAGACCTGAAACCGGTGGGGGGGGGAGGTCAGAAAAGACTTTCCCTCATTAGAGTGGGCAAAGTGCAAAAAGATCCGGAACCGGTGGGCTGACCTGCCATACTGGATAGAAAGCCAACAGGATGGGAGGTCCATTAGAGGCATTGGACACTCTCTCGAATTGTGAAATATTTAATGGTGGGCCCGGTCCGGGAGAAAGAGTGCCGGTTCAGTTGTCTTAAGCCACCGGGTTGGTCTACTGGTTAAGCTCGTCATCGCAAATCAGCTGATTTCGAAGTGAACAGTTCTAAGTTTCAAATCCTAGTAAAGGCAGTTCCTTTCCAACGGATTGAATACTAGATCATGGACACCGGTGTTCTTTGGTAGTCAGGTTCAATTAACCATACATTCAGGACTGATCTATCTCAGACTACAAAATTATACTTCAGTAACATTCATATATATCATCCTCACTCATCCTCTGAAGTAATCCCTTACGGTGGTTCCGGAGGCTAAACAGAAAAAGAGAAGAGTTCTCTTGCCTTTTCAGCCTCCATGGCACGAGCGTTAGCGTTTAGGCCATGATGTTGTTATTTTTTAAAACTCTTTTACTAAGGAGAAAATAATATATGAAAAATTAAATAGATAAAAGAAGAAATAATAAATATTAATTTACCAAAAATTAAGAAGAATACCTCCAACAGCATTTATAGGACAAAATAAAACATAAGAAAAAGTTAAATGAAAGCTTAAAGATAGAGAAATAGATAAAGGACTATAACATCTGAAACTTCCAGCTCAGCTCAGATTTTTTAGTCGGGTTTTTACTTGCATTTTTTTTTTCTTTAGCCTCCGGAATTACCATAAGGTTTTACTTCAGAGGATGAATGAGGACGTATTGCAGAGTCTCAAGTCCACCATTCTGAAATATGTATTTAGGATAATTGAAACCCAATCACCAAAGAACACCGATATCCACGATCTAGTATTCAAATCCGTGTAAAGATAATGATTTGAACCTTAGAACTCTCCAGTTCGAAATCAGCTGATTTGCGATGATGAGTTCACTAACAGACCAACCCGGAGTATTTTTTACATAATCTATATAACCTTTTGCAGCTATTAATTCCCAAGGGCCTATTATCTTTGGAGAATCCACTGAACATGATTATTTAAAAATTTAACTCGCCGTCTAGTGTTAGATTTTAAGTAAAAGATGATTTATGAATAACTTCTAACTGTTTCCATATTTTATAATTTTTATTCTAAACAGTAGAAGAAAAAACGTGTTTTCTACTTATATATTTTATTTATAACTAATATAATCTGAAAAATAAATTTTTCTTCAGTTTTGGACGAAAAATGTATGTCAAAAATTAGAAAGCTTATTAAAAATTTTGTACAAACAGAAGCAGCTCTTCATGAGTTTAGGTCTTAAAGAGGTTTGTCAGGGTTATTTTAATTTTAGCTAATGCACCTGAACAAAGAATTTTATAATTTCATTTTGTGTTTGGCAATGAAACTTAATTTGTAATTTATTTAGATGTTTAAAGTTAATTATAATGTTGTAATCTTTAGTTTCATAAATAATTTTTTTTTTTTTGAAAACCTAATTAATACATGTACTTTTTCCTTTTTTTCTTACAAAGGAAGATAAGAAATATTATCCATATTACTTTTTACTTTTCCGCCTAGCGCTATAGCGCTATAAAAAGGGAAAGTATGGTAATCTGCCCAATTTGAGCATATGTGGTTTTCACCGGATCTTTACATATTTTGACACCTAAGGAACCAAAAAAATCAAAAAACCTTATGGAAATCTTTCAGATGTTCGAACAGACGAACACGCACATACCATACAGAACCATCCATCTGTCTTGACACCAAGCCATACGCACGTACAGACATGCGTATGGTTCAGTCAAGTATCGCATTCTGAATCACCTTATATCTCCAGAACTACTAGACCGACTTTGACCAAACTTGGTCAGATTATTTCTATATATGGGCCATAAATTTTCAATTTAAAAGATCAAGAATGTGATGAGGCTGTAGAGCAAGGTCACCCTCAGTATTTCGAGATTTCGCCTAAATAGGGTCTTATTTTTCTTAGGTATATTTGTTAAAAATTAAAAAATAATATTTAAAAAATTTTTGCATAATCGCATCCCTACTCCAAAAAAAAGTTCTTAATAAGCTAATGGCTGAGTGGGTGTAGTGTGCATTAGTATCCCCTCTCATCACCAGGAACGCTACTGTAGTACTTATGTACAGCTGCTGTAGTCGTCTCTCTCTCTCTCTTTTTCTGTTTAGCCTCCGGAACCATCGTAAGGTGTTAATTCAGAGGATGGAATGAAAATGATATGTATGAATCTAAATGAAGTTTAGTCCTGTACAGTCTCAGGTCGACAATTCCTAAGATGAGTGGTTAATTGAAACCCAACCACCAAAGAACACCGGTATCCACTATCTAGTCTATTCAAATCCGTATTAAAGTGACTGACTTTATTAGGATTTAAATATTACAACTCTCAACTTCGAAATCAACTGTTTTGTGAGGACAATTTAACAATTAGACCGATGGGTAGCTGTAGTCGTCTGCTATGTTGTAACGTCACAGGCGACTGGTAGAATTAAATAAATGAGTAATATTTAAAGGGTAAAAAAGTGTTTAAAGAGGCCGCTAGTACTGCCACATCCGTGCGAATGAAATACGCTTACGATATGCGCGCCCGCTTTACTTAGAATCATTGAATTAAATAATCAAAAAATATTATATTTAATAAAATGATAAAAATTTTAAATTAAGTTATGTGGGTATGTATGTGTGTAAGCCTACATTAGAAAAAAGTCGCCTGGACGGAAAGTCATTCAACAGTGTTGTCAGCTTTTTTAAAATGGAGATGAACTGCACGTTTGGAAAAAAATTAAATAATTATAACCTACTCTATAAAAGGATGGTTGAATTTTTCTTTTAAACTACAATGTATCATTGTCACTTCCGAGATACAGAAGAAAATTTTGGTACCTTATTAAAATAAAAATTAAAGTATTGTTATAAATATTTACATTTAATATTGAATTCTGATTACATTTTTGATTCAGCTACATTTTTTTAATATTAATACTTCATATTTACTGATTGAATAAATTAATGAAATTTATTTGTTTACCGTTTACATACATTATGAAATAAAAACGAATAGTTCGATAAAAATCCATACAATTATTGCAGAGTTATTTGAACATAGCAACTCTCTATATCCCTCTCTCTCTCTCTCTTTCCCTTTTTCTCTCTCTTTTTCTATTTAGTCTCCGGAACTACCGTAAGGTATTAGCTCAGAGAAGGGGAATGAGGATGATATGTATTAATGTGCATGAAGTGTAGTCTTGTACAATCTCAGGTCGACTACTCCTGAGAAGTGTGGTTCCTGAGAACATAGCATCTGGATACACCTTTTCCTACTTCTGAAGTAATCGATTACGAAATCGAATGAATTACTTATGAGTCAAAAGATAATCAAATCAAAAGTTTTAAAACTTTATGAATTGTAACTTAAATTTCAATTATGTCTAATTGAAAATAATATGAATAATACTGGCCATACATTAATATTTCTTTAAAAAAAAAAAAACAAAAAAAACAAGTAAGTTATCGGAAAGAGCTTAAAAATGTATTAGTTTGCTGTTGTCAGCATTGTTATTACTATAATACTAATTTTTTTTCATAAATATTAATCAAATTTGTAGCAAATTATATTAACTTAAAATTTTTTAATAATATTTATTAATACGTCAATAATTATAATTAATATATCAATAACTTAATAATGTATTTATTATTAAGTTAATACAAGAGAATAGGCAATAAATAATTAGTAAATCAATTTAAATTGAAATAATATTCAATAAAAAAAATAACAGATACTGATTATGCAATGGACGATAGGGAGTATGGACAGTACGAGCTGTCATAAAATTTAGAAATAGGCTCAATGGAATGGATAGGCAGTTACCGTATTGCAGTTAACACTGCAAGCCAGACACAGACATGTAGCAGATAGAACAGGCCTTTCTTATACTCGGATCGCCTGCCGAGTAGCCTCCTTCCCTGCCAATGTCAAGTTTGAAGCAATAAAAGCCGGACAATTTACATAAATTACAAACTGCTGATGCACGTGGTAACATAGACCTTGGTAAAACTGACTACTTTAATATTATTATTACTTTTATTAAGATTTTGATCATAAAAGGTATTAAATATTTTATTATTGTTGACATTAACTGTTTAATAAAAATAGTAATAATAAATTTTACTCACTTTCATTATGTTCTATTGGTATTTACATCAATCACACAAACATATAAAAGTTATATTTTTTTTAAATGAATATTTGAAATTATTCAAATAAAATTACATTGTTTTATAATCTAATGCGGCATATATAATTTATTATACTTAAGCTTAATTTATATTATTTAGAATTTTAAAAAATACATCAATATCTTACGGGCATAAAAAAAAACATTATTTTTATATTATGGATTAATAATAAATATGTTTTTTATGTTAAAAAAGAAAACAATCATCTCATATTTATAATAATTTCAGCTAAAAAGTCGAAAACGTAGCAACAAGTTTGAGTAATAAATTATAAACATTAACCTGTTTTATTAAAAATTAAACACTCCCTCGGCTTCCCTTGCCTCCGTTTAATTATTTTTAAAGAATCTTGTTCCAAATATAAATTAGCTAAATTATTAAGAAAAAACGTCCATAATAATTCGATTTTACTACATTACATACATGATATGAGTAGCCTACAATATACGAGACAGACTTATTCACAGTTGTTAAGTGGGAAGGCAGACAAACATCCGTAATTATGTTCTATAAAGAATAGCGGTTTGAACTCCCTGTTGTTTTGTTTTGACAGATTAGACGTGTAATATTATTGCCGATGAGTTTTAAACTAAACAACTCTCTTCAATAATAGTAAAGGTTTGAGAATAGGTTGATTTTATTCTACAATCATACAATCACTTTTCAGTTAAATTATCCAACTTTATTTCTTTACTTCTTTTTTTAAAAAAAATGAAGAAAGTTAAAGAAACTAGTTTTAAATCTATTTTATGTCTGTATGAAATGATAATAAAATTAGGGTGTAACATATCTATTTCAATTAGATAATTATAATAACATTCAGAACTGGTGTTTTAATCATAAAAAATAACCATATCATGTCCATTTGAATAAATATGAATGAAACTAAATAAGAAGAAAATGGATAAAATCATTAAAAGTAATTATTTTTATGTAATGTAAAAATGGTATTATTTTTTTTAATGATATTTCAAGAATTTGTTCCACATTTCAAACGGGTATAACATTTAGTTAGTTTACAAAGTAGGCAAGAAAAGAGTACTTCAGGTTTTATTTATTTTTACGAAATATCTCCATAATAAGGTTAAATTTTTCTGCCAAACTACAGAAAAAATACACAATACAAACTTACTGGCAAAATTTTAAATCGAGGAAAACCGGATGGAAATTAGAACTTTTTTAGCAACATCCTTTGTTACTAAAGAGATATTACGCATCAAAAAGTCCAAAACAAGATAAAATAAGCGGATAAGCACTCAAATGCCAGAAAAAAGAAAGAATATTGGAACAGAAGAAAGAATATGTTTAGAAAACGTTTAGGAAGCTGGAAGGTTCAACTTGCTGCTCTTCACCAAAGAGCAAATTTGAATTTTGAAAAGCAATTAGCGTTTAGAAAACGTAAGGGTAATAGGGACCCAATTAACGTGTTAAAAATTATAGAAAACAAATTTATTGTAAAAAAATATCTATTATAAGGCCATATGTTGCTTTTGTAGATTATAAAAAGACCTTAACAGAATTAAGAAGTACAAGTTTGAAGAGATTCGCCCATCTACACTTGAGCTCCTATCTACATTCGACTGAGCCTATGAAGACCATTACTGAATTCTCCATTTCTGAAAGATGTTAATGGTGTAGAGATAGCAATTCATAATTAGAATTACCGAAAAAATTTTAGTTAAAATAAATGTTCATTACTAATATAAAAATTAAAAAATAAAATTATTTAACATGAGAGACATGTTAAGTAGAGATTGAGTGTTTTGTAAATACATCATCATGATCTGTATCAGTACGGGCTACCAGTTTTTTTTACGACGCTAATGTCTCGTTATTATAGTAAAATGATAAAAAGTACAGTTGTAAATAGTGGGATTGTGATTCAATTTATATTTGAATCAAATTAGAAAATTACTACTGGAATAATACTAATAAAATTAGGCTCAACGCCAATTAGTGGAACTGGAAGAGAATGAGGGAAGACTATAATTATTAGGGAAACAATAAGCAATGGCGTGTTATAAATGATCCCTCATAAGTATTGAAAGATATAAACACTATCATAATTGTCTTTTTTTTTAATTATATTTTTGCGAGTACTTTGTAATTTAGCAGATAATAGTTTCAGCCTAGAAGATCCTAGAACCTCACTCTATATCTGAACTATTTTAAAGCCTAAGTATGAATAACGATGAAGACCAAATTACGATGCGATTTAATGAAATCGCATTTTCATTTAAACGTAATCAGACGTTAAGATAAAACACATTATAGATAAACTTAACCCATAGATAAACTTAACGACTTAGCTCAGGAACGGTCGACCGGAGACTGCAGAAGATTACACTTCATTTACATTAACACAGATCATGCCCTGAGGTAGATAATACCCACGTCCGGAACATTCTATCTACGTTCCACGTCCAGGGCGGAAACAGCTGTACTTGTGTACTCTTCTTTATGCTGGCTAACGGGGCTCCGAGTC
>JAAAKQ030164934.1:0-12630 GCA_010016005.3 Zanna intricata
TAAGGTTAAAACTAATTAAAAAATTAAATAATAACAAACTAAATTACATTTTATTTTATAAACACGAATCAATGTAGAGTCTTGAATAGACTCAGGCCGATCATTCCTAAGACATGAAGTTAATTGAACTCCAACTACCATCTAGTATTCAAATCTATATTATACAAGCAACTAACTTTTACCAGGATCCGAACCTTCGAGTTCGAAAATTAGCCGTTAAACAACTGATTTGCGTCGACGAGTTCACTACTACACCAGCCTGGAAAGTTAAGAAACAATTTGGAATTGATTCTGAAAAAAAGACTGCTTTTTTCAGATTTATTTTGAACAAATTTATTTTGTTATAAATTAAATTAACGAATGGTAATTATCATTAACAAACAATTTCTCCACCTCCTGAATATCAACCTTAACAAAATATGTTAAACGCTGAAGAACATTTTTCAGTATATCTGAAACCTCTTCATCCATTCTAGGCATAAGAAACCAATCCGCCTTTACTGATTATACGGCTTTCTTGTTCATCGATTTTTATAGTAAAAATTAATTTTTCGATGGATCTATTAACGTAGTTGATAAATTTTAAATGTAATGTTCGGTTTAATTGTAGTACGTTTAAAACATCCTGAGAAGCCATGTTTAAACGTTATTTAAACTATGTAGAGTAGTATTTTTGTTTGATGCTTGGGTATGAATGTTTCTAGTAATAATAATGTATTCGATTATCAATAATAAAATATTGCCGGCCTCCGTGGCGCGAGTGGTAGCGTCTCGGTCTTTCATCCGGAGGTTCAGGGTTCGAATCCCTGCCAGGCATGGCATTTTTCACACGGCTACAAATCATTCACCTCATTCTCTGAAGATATACCAAACGGTGATTCCGGATGTGTATTAAAAAAAAAAAAATATAGTTCACTTTTTGAAAACAATGTATATGTCATTGAAGTAATTTACTGCTAAACAACATTATATATACTGTAAAATTATGCAAATTTTAAAGTAATAGCAGTAAATTATCAATAGTGGCAGAGGTAGTAGTAGGTTACTGTAAAACCCCGTCCTAGTTTAAGTTGTAAAAAGAGTTAAATAAAAATTTAGTATTTAAAAAACAAAAATAACTGCTAAGAACTATAATGATCATAGTGTAATGATAATTACTGAGCGACGTAACTGAACCATTTTGTTTAAATGATTTTTAAAATCTAACACAATGTTAAATTAAAAAATCTGTCCCCAAAAAATAAACAATTCAAACAATTTAATATATATTGAACAATAACTGTTTAACCTATCAGTTATTGCAATTTTTTTTTTTTTTTTTCTCCATATAAATTAAACCAAATAAAACGTTTATCTGCAATAATTTCATTTAATTGATATACTGCTAAGAATAATTAACAAAATTTTTAAAACTTCTGCACTGATCTAATCGAAATTGAAAATGTGTTTGATCTCGAAAAACGTTTTCGTGAAATAGTTTTTCATATAAGCCCGCCTACACGAAAACAATTCTCACTTTAAAAATTAAAACGGATATAGCATAACCAAACGACTGTAGTCTGGTTTATCGACGAGTATTATGACTGCTGTTCTAGCCCGGGAATGAGTCACACGTCAGAATACAAAGTGCTGCAGGAAGTAAAGAGCGGTGCGTCGTCTATTTGTGGCTAGTGAATGATCAGCGTGGCAGCGTGCCTAGCATTCTACTAACCCGATATAACGCCGCCTCCTTGTCATTCCGGCTTTCTTTGACAGAAGAGCCGCATCGACCTTCGAGTAGAAAACCCATCTGGAGTCGTGTAACGATGTCGATTCGTTCCATTGAAAAATAGTAAAAATTATTTCCAAACAGACCGTTCTAGACAAAAATTCCACCATTTCAATCCGCTAACAGTATCCACGGATGCATGCCGATATAAACCGGCAGAACACAATTAAAATAGTATAAGTTTTAATTAATGTCTTTCTAATTTCTAACAAAATATTTATAGATAGATCTCTGCTTTGTTAAATTTAACAAAAAATGACTCACGTCTAAAATGATGGTGAACAAATAATTTCACCGCTACGGTTTAACATCAGAAAATATTTTTAGAAACAATTTATGACAGAATACTAAGAACAAGATGAAAAAAAATTATTATTCAGTCGCCTTTAAAATATTTTTTACTTTCATTCACTAAAAGTAGAACAGTCTACTGAATATAAATATGTTCGAAATAGGTAAATCACAAAAACTGTAATCTAACCACATGAATTTCTAAAACCCAGCTAATGTAAACTACACAAAAGCTAACGTAAATATTTGTGTTTTAAATGTTGCATCTGAGTACAATACTCAAAACTTTTATCATTAAAACAAAATAGTTTAAAAATTATTCCTATCACCGTTAAATGTTCCAAATTTCAGTTCATTATTTCTACAATAGTATTTGTTCTAGTTAGAAGAATATTAGGAAAAAATAAATAAAAAAACTTGAAAATTAAATATGTTTTTGTCAATAAAAACTTATAACAAGAAAAAATAACTCAATTTAAAATTCTGAAAAATATCACTATCGAATCCAAAGGTATGCATTTAGGCCTAAACGGTACAGTCATGTAGTTCTTCGCTAACCTGCAACATCTACATTCTTTAAGGAAAAAATTAAATCATAACATAGTTTGCAAAAATAGGACTATGAACAACGCGATAAGATTATACAGATACAAATGAGAAAAAACCTTCGGTAAATGTGTCCCGAAAGCTTAAATTTAGTATAAACGCATTGGTGCGCATACGAAAAACAAGCTTTACCAATAAAAGTACGCTTCAATTTTTAATTTCAAGGGTTGACAACAGTAAATCTCGACAAACTATCCTTGTAACTATTTCGCATTTGTTATATACATACGTTATATATTTTCACATGAAACTTACATACAAGCGATTGCTTTGCGTAAACTCAGTTTTTAACTGCATCATATAATAACTTGCTTGTAATATATGATATATAAAATGCTTTTTTCAAAATAGTACAAATTCCAAATTTAATTATATTAAAACGACCAACTAAATAAATAGACCGCACTATAACCTACAAAAAAAAAAAAGTTTATTTTCTGGAAATTTAACTCTGACACTATTTGGAATCGTTCCAACCAATCAAAAACAACGAATGTAAAATTATTGAATATTATAGAACAGATAGAACATTATGTCCATATTTTAATTAAATAAATATCACAAATAAAACACTGCACTATCTGCAAAAAAAAAACCGCAACACGATTTGAAATAACTAACATATCTTACCGTAAGGATGATATGAAATTTATAATAGCTTTATTAAAAATATATACAAAAATTACTATTATCAGTACTTAACAAAAGGTTTTGAACATTGATAACAAAGCAGATCCAACTTATTTCTTAACTACAACGTTCAATCGTCAGGACGAATAAGAGAACGACTACCCTTACTCTGATAGAATACACCAATAGAATGAACTACTACTTCATGAGATAAACCTATACCGTGAATCATTAAGAATCTAGTAATAATGCGCACAAACGTTGAGTACTGTAAACTCATCTTAAAATTAATTAATCATTCATAAGAGATGTAATACTGAACTCTGAATGCTCTCTTTTTTTTTCTTTTTATATTTAGCCTCCGGAACTACGATAAGGTATTACTTCAGAGGATGAATGAGGATGATGTGTAAGAATGTGAATGAAGTGTAGTCTTGTACAATCTCAGGTCGACCACTCCTGAGAAGTATGGTTAATTGAAACCTAACCACCAAATAACTCCGGTATCCACGATCTAGTATTCAAATCCGTATAAAAGTCTTTACTAGGATTTGAACCTTGGCACTCTGGACTTTGAAATCAGTTGGTCTGCGATGTCGCGTTAACCACTAGACCAGCCCGGTGGACTTGAACTCTGAATGCTACATATAAATACTTTTAACTTCTAAAGACAAAGCTACCGATATAACAAAACTTCTATCACCTTCTCCTCCATAAAATTCTTAAACAATAATTTTCTGTTGTAAGTAGAATACTTGAATACAAACAACTATGCAAAGAAACAAAAAATAATAATTTAATGATTAAATAAAGTAAGTAACTAAATCAGCATTTTATTTCGTAAACGTCTTATCTTCTCACTTTGACAAAACTCTGAACTAGTTAGAACGTAATATAAAATGGAATATACGAAACACGTTAAATGTTATTTATTATCCAGAACGTAATAAATTAAGGCAAACATAAAATTGTCATAATAATATGAACACTACCGTATGATTATAATTACTGGGCTAAATTTAATTTTCCTGTTGCTAGAATAAATAATAATAAATTCAATAAATTGTTTTTGGAAAATAAAATGTTGAGAAAAATGCTTCTTAGGCTAATATTTTCGCCAAATAAAGATGTTCCAATTTATGGGGCAAAAAATCAAGGGCGTTCGATGAACTTCAAGAGATTGTAAAAGAAAGTTAATGCAATAATTAAATCGTCGATAAAATAACTAATAAAATAGTAGTTTCATAAACATCTGGATGAGGAATTCATTATGAAATGCAATGACATAACCCTAGGGTAATTTCAAGTTCACCAGCATACAGAATGCGGTGCAAGAATTGCCAATAGGGTAAAAGTTACACAAGACAGTCCTGGTTTACGGCAGTACTACATAAGTGACAGACTAGACTTTATCCGTAGCTGAAGCTGAAGCCGGCCTGACAGCAGCTGGTGGAAAGGTGAATCACCTTCAAGGCGAGAGCTACGAGTATAATACCGATGAATGACTAAAGTGGCGCCCCCGTCAAGGCCATCTGCCAGTTCCACCGCAGTTGTAGTTTGTAGTTACGACTGACTGCTCATTTTAGCTGGAATGCAGGCAGTGCAATTACAATGATGGGCGGTGTACACGCTCATTTATTTTACTAATTCTATCTCCCTCGATCTAACTCTTCGACCTCCTGCTACCACCCACATTACAGCTCTGTTTCACTGAACATAAACGCGGCTAAGTTCAAAATTCAATTAAAAATAAAAAAAAATTTAATGTTAATACTTCAATCTGGACTTAGAAAAATAATAAATAAGTGATTAAAAATAAAGCAAAAAGCATGCCGAACACAATCAACCGTTTGACGCGTACTATTAACATCAGCATTCGTAAGCCTAAGGAACGATGCCTCTTCCCGGCAATTTAACATTTCTCTTTAACAAACGCAGCAAAGAATATTTACAAATAGTTTACGAACGTACATTATTTTTGACACGAGACAAATCTATCACTTTTAAAATAATATTAATAACGGCAAATATAATCTGAAAAATGTTGCGGCATAAAATAAACTATTTAGAAAAACATGAACAGAGAAAAATTCAATACATTAATGTATACAGAAATAATAAAAGATTTTTCTACCGAAATTAAAAGCGTAAACATATTCCAAGAAAACAGAACTTTTATTTAAAAAAAAAAAAATTGTTTACAAGCCTATGAAAAATAATCTTCAATTTTAACTGAAGAAAAAGTTTAATTTTCTAATACTTAACGTAGAGTAACTGTAATTGGGCATCGGCTAATAGTTACTTAACTAAATATTAAATAGTATGAAAATTTTAAATAGTATAAACATATTTAAGTAATATGAAAGACCTCCGGCCTTCCATCTGGAAGTCCCGGGTTCGAATCCCGGTCAGGCTTGGCATTTTCACACACGTTACAAATCATTCATCTCCATCCTCTGAAGAAATACCTAACGGTAGTTAAAAATAAAAAGTAACTTACAGAAGATTAGATAATTAAATTAAATTTAATAATTGCATGCATTCGAAGGTGATTTGGTAAGGTGTGGACGTGTTTGCTGAAGTTTCTGTATCAGGGCCACGATTTGTTGTTTTTTTTAATAATTTTCTTTTGTTGTTATTTTAGTGTTTTTACGTTTCGTTTTGTTTACTTGAATTTTTTTTTCCCCAATCCTAAACTGGCGTTGCTAGAGATTCTTTCTTTTGGTAAACAAGTATAAATCCATTTATTTACGTTTTGGTTTTGAAGGATTTCTACTATGTCTGAAGACGGTGAAGGTAGCAGAGAGTACGAGAGAGATTTCTCGTCGCTTACGAAAAAATACGGTGAAGAAATGAGTTCGGGGTGGCGACCGAAAAAATCTTCGGGGAAGCGGAGATTTAGACTTTCTCCCCCAGTTGTATACGAGAAAAAAAACGCTGCTGGCTGAGGTAAAAGCTCCTTGTCATGTAGTGAGGAGGTGCCTGATCGGAAAACTTGCGGGTCCTATCGGGTAGTGTCCCGGATGGAAGAAGGAGATCAGAGACAGAATCTGTCTGTTCAGAGGAGGACGTTCGGGAGATTTCATGCGGAACATACATCAGGTTATCGATATCATTAATGAACTGCGTACCCTTGTACGCCAGAATCCATGCACGAGGATTGAGATAAAGGAATGTTCAAAGGAGTTACGTAGACTTAGTCGACAGCTTCAATCGATTACGAGATGGTTCTGGTGACCCGCCAATCTTGGCGGAGAGAACCACGCAAACACAGGTGCATATGATAGCCGCAGGAGATCATAAAAACATAGCTTCCCAGACTCCGGATGAGGGTCTTGAATGGGCGGCTGCGACCTGGTCGGGTGAAAAACTCCGGCGGGCAATTTAGGATGGTGTCACTGAAGGGAAACTTCAGCGCTTGGTTCTGAGAGGCTAGCAGGAGAATGTTTTTCGGTCCTTCGCCTCAGTGGAAGATGAGGAGGGAGCTGAGTCTCCCTGAGTCGTAGATTTGACGGCTGGGCTCAATCAGCCACACCATACACCGATGTTCAGGAAGCACTTTGGATTCTGGGCCTGGCTTGTGCGGGTAAACTTTGGCGGATCAGGTCTTCGTCGAGCAGTTATCTGCCTGTGCTGTGATCTTCCTGGGAATGATGCTGGCTGTAATATCGATCTTGGTCGAATTGATTATGTCCGGCGGCTAGAGATCGTGAGATGGGCTCAGTCCTTTGTTGGCCTGTTCCTCAGGCATTGAAGGACGAGAAGCATCAGGCGATCTCCTTTTATGGACCACCGGGCCGAGTTGGTCAAATCTTGCGGCGTTCCGTAGAATATGCAAGTCGACGGATAAGGTGTATATCTTTCGTGTATCTATTTCATGTATCGTCAGCATCGATAGTGAAGAATGCCGGTAAGAAACGGCCAGTAGGCCCACCGATAACCACGGTGGTACTCAAAGCGGAGGGAAGGACGTATGTTCACCTCCTCCTCTCTATTAAAGGGGAGAAGTCACCAAAGGGGAGATGAAGCCGAGGTCCTCTCTGCCCGTAAAGGCCCAGTAGAGAATCTTCACATCCGGGTTCGGGCTGATGGGAGGCGCTGCTGAACAGCTCAGCAAGGAGATCTCTGCAATGGTAGAGGGCGCCACTATAGCTCTGGGGGGAAAGGGTGGTCGGAGGGTCCCTATCCTTGTTAAGGATGTGAATGTGCTCACCACGCAAGAAAAGTTTCAAACGGAATTTCCTTGAGTCACGGGGGAGGCAGACGGCCTATGGTGCGACAAAAAGGTGGTCATCGTGGGTCGCCGCCCATCCTTGCGGACAAATTATTGACTGATAGGCATGGTAGTTTAGGATGGGAGGCCTGTAGGATGATGAGGCATTTCTTCGAAGATCTTTGCTTTCGTTGTTGGAGTCCGGGCCATAGGGTCAAATCTTGTAGCAGCCCGGATCGGAGTAGCCACTGATTCACACGGTGAGGCCGGTCACCTTGACTGCCAGGGACTGTCAGAGGAACGCATGATGTCCTTCTTGCAGCATGCACGGGCATGCATCCGGGGGTCAGGACTGCAAAGCTTCACCTGCACCATGAAATGTATGATGCCTGCGCAGTACAGATGAAATATCTGCGAGGGGCAGTCCCGACCAGAAAGGATGGGAGAGGCTCCGGCGTTCCATCATCAATGATCTGACGGGGACTCTTTTGCAACGGAACTGGAGGGGGGGTGAATGTAAGACCGTAGTCCCGGTGGGGGATCCCTTTGGAGTCCCCTCATTAGAGGCATGGCATACGATTAAAGGACTCAGTCCCGGCTACCTGGATGGGACCTTGAGATCCTGCCGAGGTAGTTTATGCTTAATTGCGGGTCCGAGTCTGGCTCCGGAGTACGGGGTAAATAAAGATACAAGAAAAAAGTAATTGCATAAAGATAACACTTAATTCTCAAATAAGGTATAAAAGTGATATATAAACGACAAAATACAACACAAACATTTAAAAAGCAATTTTTAAGTTAATAAAGTATTTACATTCATTAAGTAATTACATACCATAGATTTACGGCCGATAAACCTTTCATTGTAAATATAAGTCACTTTATTAATGTCTTCTTTTTTTTTACAAATAAAAAAGTGATTAAAATTTCGTAATAGTTGCATATAACGTGAATAAACAATAATCAAAAAACCAAACTATGACGCTCCAAGAAGACACCAATTTACCTTCTACGAGTAATATATATTTAATGACACAATACACTGAAAGGTAATAATTACTAATCAGAATATTAATAAATAAAAAACACCAAATAAATATTAAAAAAAAGAAGAAGGGCCATGATAGAAATTTTAATTGAAAAAACCATTGCACAACCTTCGGATAAAATTGCGATCATTTCCTTAATCGTTTTAGGAAATTTGACTAAAAATCATTTCAGCATAAAGTAAACACAAACAAAATAAAGTTAGGTCATTGTCTATTTAATTATGCTATTGATTTTCGTCTACAATATTTAACCGCACACTCGTATGTAACGTGGAATTTACAAACAATATTTTACTTTGATAACACAAGAACGCACGAACACAAGACAATATGCAAATGCGGCGAGTTGAGATGAACGTTTACTTATATCGTAGTATAGGTAATAATCCGATGAAGTAAATAAATATTAAATTCGAGATAAAAAAACACAGGTGAAGTGAAACAGTAACACAGACTGACTGACGTATTCATGATGCAAATAAATGACGTAGTTAAACAGCTCAGGAAGTTCACAAATTGTTACAACTATTCCGTGTGTTCGCGTGCGGATATACTACTGACTGATGTAATAATACATCTATCAGAACATTACAAAAGCATCATTAAAACTGTTTGACACATAGGACTGTACCTCACATTTTAATACACAAATGAATGATTCATTCATTCATAAATTTATCTCGAACTAAGTCAACGGAAACAATTTCACATTGAATAATTTATTACTGAGAATTAAGAAAAGAATAAATCATTGAAAAAATAAAAACTTCAATTAGCTTCGGATTAAATAGTTAAAATACTTGGAAACAAAAAAAAAGCAACCAAAGGACCAGAAATTGGCTTACATTAACCCTAGTCATGTATAGCGCGGATTAATTTTTTTCAAACGTTTAGCCCTAACAACGTAGGTAAATTAATGTAAATCAGATAATTTACTATAAAAAAATACTTCCTATAGATTATATTGAATTCGAATGACTCAACAACAAAACCTAACGCTGTGTCAGCGCAGCGTTTTGATTTAACAATAAAAATTTTCAGTTCAACTTAAAAATGTATATACCTTTTCGTCATAAATAAAAATTTATGTAAGTGATTATTTAGTACTCCCATTATTAAAAAAAATTTACCAACAGAAATTTCTGAATTAAAAAATAGGTAACTGCTAATTAATTAATCAGCGAATCATAACCTTTACCCGATGAAATGTTATAATTTAAAGTCAAAGTAATTGTGGGTACGAAGATACGCGTTTCTTTGAACATTATGGACTAGGTAAAATTTGTGCACCAAAATTGTTGCGTCTATTAAGCTAAGTAAAGAATACAAACATTGATTTTTATTAGTCATTATATCGAGTATAAAGCTGGAAAAATTGCATGTTAATTTATAAATACCGATACTAAATGTGTTAAAAAACTTATTTCATGAAAGATAATTAGGTACGATTCGTTAAAAACCTTTTAAAAGCAAAGCAAAAGATTAAAAACAAAGCTTGAACAAGAAAAGTGTTGATTAAACATTTTATGTACATTAACACCAAATATTAATTCGTTTCCGTAGCAATTGCATGTTATTTAATTTGTCATTAACATACATAACCTGAAAAGTCTTGAGAAATCTTTTACTTAACAATATTTAAGTTCTTATTACGATCAAAATACTTTTTATTAACATAATTATTCCTTTAACCCAACTATTTACTGAACACGAAACAAGTATGTTTTTAAAACCGTGATTAACAAAAAAAATATTATCTTAAAAAATCTGATGTAAAAGCTAATAAAGACCTGCGATTATTTAATATTATTACGGTTACCAATTTACTTAAACAAATATTTCTTAAATAGATATGTTAACATTCATTTATTGGATCCATTTCTATAAGTAAAAATATTTCTTACAACGGCCTACATACTTTTACTGTATTAAGATAACAATTCAAAACCGTTGGACCGATTCATAACAGTAATTGAAATTTTAGAAAAAAAATAATAAAAAAAAAATTTACAAGGCAGTTCACCATACTAGAAAATACTTCAAAGAATAAACTAAGATTAAAAAACAAAACTGACTGGAAGAGAGGAAGCGAAAGGTCAACTAAAATGATAAAATGAAATCATCATCGATATCATTACTGAATGAAATGAATGAAAGGTCAGCAATTAAAAGATCATATTAAGAGGTCAATTAAATATAATAACATTATCTGGCGTCATGAATGGACGAATAATCAAGTTAAAATGCGACCGGCCAACCGACTTATCACAAATAAACTACTTATGTGGCAAAGATTTACTTCATTATTCTAATAAGAAATTTTACGATAAAAGCAAGAAAACAGATACAATGTTCATAACATTTAATGTTAAAAACGTAAACAAATCGAATGAAATATGTAAAATTTATTTTCAATTGAGGACATTATTTATAGTTGGCATAAATTTTCATTTATGCGAATGCAATTATAAAATTAAAAAAAAAAATTAAAACTACACATAAAGACATTTAAAACAAAAACTAAAATCGGGACAACGTTATCCACAAGAAAATCAGGACCCAGAAATAACATTTAAAACCGCTGAATACAATAATAAAACAATACATATAATGCATACACCGCAAATTTTTTATTTAGCTGCTTATTTATCTATTTATATTGTCTTTCGAAACAATAGGAGCTGCAGACTAAGTTTGATGATTTCATCATAATCAGACCGATATTTAGACTGCAGAGCTTGTTAAAAAAAAAAATCTTTCCCTCTATCCACTGTACCGTGAAAATACAGAAATTTCTCATTCAGGGAAAACAACGTCAAAAACGTTTTAAGAAGATAATTATTTATAACTCCATTTTTTCTTTTGATCGATTATTCAGTCCTATTAACGAGAAATGTGTTTATATTTCACTTATCTTTTATTTAGTATAGTAATAGAATGTTGAAACACAAACCAAAAGTTACATAAAATTAAATTCCGGATAATTTAAGTTAAATATAATTATCTGACGATAAGAAAAAATAATTGTTAAACACGCTATTTAGACAAACAAAGATAAATCTTCAATGGGATTTATATCCGGACGCTTAGAACGAAGAGAATTTATGCATCTTAGAAGGAAATATTTACAAAAAAAAAAAACACCATCGGCGAAAACATCCTGTGAAACGATTTTTGAAATGCTCAAAATAAAAATCCCGCCCCACTGATGTTACGTCCGGCATAACATAAACGAATCAAACCAAGATGTAACTAAACATAAGCATTAGGATTAACCAAAATAGTTAATTATTATTGTTAACGTTCACAATAAAAATCAACTAAGACAACGATGACAATGACATAATCTTTTTTCTAAATTTCCTTACACCTCCAACCACCTACTTATGTACTTGGCCGTGACAAATAATTCAACTCCCATTATTGTAGTAATATTGAAATCATTATTATCGTTTAATTTTTTTTTACCAACCTTGTTTCGATATGATGTTAAAATTTTTCATTTGAGCCCTCTTTAATATGACTGCGAATATAAATTTGTGGAGGTGATGGGCTACCTAACCGTGGAGCAGTTTTTGTAACTATTATTATAGAGTTTAAATCTTACTTCCCTCACTTTGACCCGTTAAAGTAGATAAAGCTACAAATCCAGTTTTAAAATTTCTGTATCGCTATTATCTGTAGCAAAAAATAAACAATAAAAAACTAATAAAAGTCAGATTATGCAAAACCAATTACTCAAATACTACAATCAAGAGTTAAAAGGATAAAACTTAAAGACTGAAGTATTTATTTACAAATTCACAATTACGAGCTATTGTTGCCTAAATATTCATCTCATTTTCTATCCACAGTTTAAAAGAAATCCATAAGAGTTATAAACTAAAAGATTTCAGAATCTGTTTCAGCTTATTTCTTTCAATCACTCGATGAAGAGAACGTAAATTCTGACTTGAAGTATATCTTCAATAGAAGATAGTATTAGTTATTAAAATTAAAAGGTGGTCTTTCACTAAATCCCCGCATTAAAAATTATTTTTCAAACTTATATTTTATTTCATGCTATATATATA
>JAAAKQ030164989.1:0-12629 GCA_010016005.3 Zanna intricata
TTTTTTTTCTATTACAATTTAAACGAATTTCGGTACTGTATTACTTACTGGAACGGTGCCAGAAGCTTAAAGTATTATCGTGTATAGTTTAACTTTTATATTTTTACCTAAATTTATCTTTTGTTTTTTAAAGTATGTAAAGTCGAAGAGCTGTAAATAACTTATTCCACTAATAGTTATAATGAAATGTTTCTATTTTTATTATTATTTTGCTATTAAAATATACCAAAGCATTGTCTCAAAAAAGTTTAAGTTATGGATATTGATATGCTATTATATTATACTTTCATATTAATTTTGACTGAAGTTTTCTTTTCTACGTATAATTTTAATTTTACCTAACTTTAATTTTAATCCTACTTTTAATTTTACTTTTAATCTACTTTTCATTTATCATTACATGTTTATTTTCTATTTATAATCCTAGTTTTTATATTGGATGTAGAAGTTTAATCTTTTTTTCTTTTACTTAAAATTTATTTTGACGTAAACAGCAACAAATTATCATTGATGTGATTTATAGTTCCTATGTGGTCGGTTATCTGTTAAAATTTTGCTCCCAGATAATGATTTACAACTATTTACGAGGGAAAACTTGAACCTTTGATGAATGAGACAAGTCTAATGTCGTAACCCTTCATTCATTTATTTATAGATAGCATTTATAAACGTATTCCCTTGTTTATTAACTCTCGATCGCTAATTTATTCATATCGGAACCACTATTATTTATTATATTTTACCTTTCTTGGTTTGTATCCCTTTTCAATTTACCTGCATTTAGTTTATTGTATATATAGCTGTATAAAGTATATTACGTGTTATTTTATTAGTGTAAAGATTTTTGTTATTGTATATTATGTGTTTTATTATTATTAGTATTGTATATTATTGTTATTGTAAATATATACTGTAAAATAGAGGTATTATAATAACAAAAACAATTGTTATACTCTTGTATAAGTTGTATTAAAAAAACTATTTTTTAATACTCTTATAATTGTGAATGGTGATTTTAGAAATATAGTGTTTAAAAAAATAATTAAACACGAAAATTAATATTCCTGAAATACTGTAACTAATAGAATGCTATTAGATAAAGGAGATATTGATATTTTATTAATGGGTTTTATTATTAAATACTTTGGAGGAACGCTTGTGTATGAGGAGGATGTGTACGAGGTTTTCATTTGTAGAAAAATCCAGCTGAAGATTATGACTTGTGGTATCTGGTAGTTGGGAGGGGAATGTTTTTGGGTTTTGGATGAAATCGTAAACTTTCATCAACCTATAATCAGATTTTATTTCACTGTAGTGCAAGATCTATTTAGATTACCATTCAAATCGGTGGTCTTTTTTTATTATGGTCTTTCGTAAAAACCATAACATGAGACAAACCGTAACAAAATAATCCTATTTTGTTAAATTTTGAGGAGCCTAAAAAAAAATTATTGAATCAATACAGCTTTCATAGGATAATATAACATAGAATAGCGGTTTATTTACTTTTTTCCTGATTCTGTTTATTATTATTATTATTTTTAATCAAACCGTTTTAATGTTTAAAAGAGCTCTTAATTCATTAAAATTATCCATATTCCTAGCTGTTATAAGCTTTGAATTTGTGGTGGCACGAGTGAAAAAGGAAATGTGAAGGTTGTGGTCCTTGGCAGTTTTGGTGTCGGATAGAAGGGAAGATAAAGTTGAAAGAACTGAAATATAGAATCGTGTTTTGTAGTAGGTAACAGATTGGATTCTGATCGATAGACCACGTAAAGAAAAGATAGTATTTGCTGAAAAAGAGTTGAATTGACGAATAATAGGAAGAGGAAGTTGAAAATAAAAATAAGAAATTGTATGAGAGGAAATTGTGCATGTTGAATAACGTGAATAGTGCAATGGACAGTGAAATGTGGAAGGACAACTGCATTTTTTCTGGGAATTTATAAGTATATTTATTAGATCAAATAACATGTACCTGTTCAGCTATTATGAAATAATTGATTTAATCTTTATTTGCCCATAGTAGTCTGATGGCTGTTTATGGAAAGCTACTACCTAAAATACCTGATTACTCTGGCTAACAATTCTAAATACTTCTAGGACCATATCTTTGCGTCGGCTTCCTTGGCGCAAGTGGAAGCTCTCTACCTCTCATTCGGAGGTTCCGAGTTCGGATCCGGGTCAGACATGGCATTTTCACACGCTACAAAAATTATCATTTATCTCAACCGCTGAAGCAACACCTAATTATGTCCCCGAGGTTAAAAAAAAGGACCATATCTTTATAAATGTAGTGTTAAAAATTTATTTTTGTCCCTTTACCCGGGAATAAGAATGGTTTGTTTTTGTGCAGTATGTAGTCCAAAAAGGAGAATTTCCTCTTTTCTTTCATTTTTGGAATTTGAATTTTAGTAATTAAATGTAATTTCATTTATTAGTAGAAGATTAATTGGAGATTAAATAAGTCTATCCTTAATTTTGTTATTATTATCTTAAAGGGAATAGTTAAGATTCCAATTCATCGAGAAAAATATAATGGTCATTTTTAAATAATCAAGAAATATATATTTATTGTTTTCGTTTTTGGTCGGGAACGTATCTTTTACAGTAACTGTCAATTAGCTCCAATTTCGTAAGTTCATTGGACGTTATCTTTTAGATGCATTTCATTAACAATGTCGACCGCCGATTGCAAGATGCGAACGATGGCTCGTTTATAATTGAAAAAAAAAACATTCGCCTGCTGAAATTGATCAATAGCTAATTGAAATTTATGGAGAAATGTTACAAACGAAATAAGTGAGCGGAAATGTTATTTCACGATGCAAGAATAAATGTATGTAATACAAAAAAAAAATGGACGCTCATCTGCCACTAACATCACTGACATTTGGATCAGGAAAGACATTTCTAATTGATTATTTACTTGAGAAGAAACCATCAACGGAGAAAAGTGCTGCCAAGCTGTACAGAACCGTCTTTGTGGTTTGCTTATTAAGAAGGAATATATTTTGCATACAACCTGCGTTTCTCAAATTGTTTAAAACACGGTAGAACAGTAGCAAAAGTTTCGATGAGAGGTATTTGACCAACCGTTGTTTAGTCCTGGCCTGAAATCATCCCACTTTGTCTTTTTTTGAAATTAAAGGAAATTTTTCTGAGAAGCACATGCAGCTCGGGTTGTCATACTTTTATGACATTAATCCAAATAGTTAATGTATTACACAGATTCTATCACAATCATAAACATACCATCTACCAATCCGCTACCTTCGGATATAAAATTTCGGTTATGTTTGAAAACTTTCCCACCCAAACACATCTATTATAATTTTTTAAAAATAAGCTTAACAAGTTAATTAAATGATAAAAAAAAAAAAACATTAAGAAATGGAAGTAGGATTGTATCTTGGTATATTGCTGTTAATTACTGGTCCTTTTTCATACATCATTCAGTTTATTTTATATTTTTTAAAAATAAATATTAAGAATACGTATGTATGTGAATACAAAATTACTTAAGATTTTCCTCATACTTATGTCATACTCATAAATTAAACGATCGTAAAACAACAATTAAGCAAAAAATAATAATTAATTTAACCTTCGTGTGTATCACAAGACGTACTTAAGAAGACAAACTTTAATGAACAACATTAAACCGATCAGTAGAACTACTCTGTAGACGAGAACACTCTCGAGTCTAATTAAACCAACTCGGTACCAGCTTGATAAACAATTATTACAGCGAGTAAAAACCTAGAAGAAGTTCAATGACAACAAGGTTAGACAAGTAATATCATGACTAGCATACTGGTTTTAATTTAATTTGTTGTAATTTTTTTTTCATTAAAAAAACAAAAATTAATAATGATAAGAACTAACATAAACACGCACAATAAATAATTCATAAAAGTGAATCGAAAGTAACCGTTTGAAATAAATTGTTTTGGAGATAAATAAAAACCAATACAGGAAAAACAATATAAAAAAAGAAAATTCATAGAAAAATAACGAAAGAATGTTTCAATTTAATAACAAAATTTTCTTTACTAAACAATTTATAAATTTTACTTTAATTACAAAATTATTTGAAGGGAAAAATGCCGCCTTCCGACTTAAATGTTATTATTTATCTTAATATTTTTTTTTCATTAAAAAAAAATTACGAACACAATTAAATTGAAATACCATACTTTACCGAAAAGAGCACCTAGACTTGGAGTAAATATATAATAGAAATAAAAAAAGAAATACATAATCCAAAAAAAAAAAATTCAATAAATTTCATCCTGTGCTTTACTAAATAGCAAATTAACTCATATACAGGATTTTATTTAACAATGTACATATATAAAATACAATCCTACCACAAGAAGAACCACTTGTGTGAACCTACATTATTTTCTAATTTTAATTATTTCCTTTATTTATTATTAAGTAAGTTAATAATTATAATACATCAAAGCAAGAATTCGCTAGAATCATACTATAGATTTCAATAAATGAAATTTAAAAATTGAATTTACCCAGTCATTGATATATCTCATACACTGACACTTAAAAATAAAAAAAATGAAATTTTAAAATTAATTAGATAAAACTTTCAGTAAAATTCCAATAGTTCTATGTATTATATTTGTATGTTATATTCAAGGAATATAATCGAGAAAAAAACCTTAAAATAATGCAATACACTATGCCATACACTAATAAATGTTGACTTTTTGACAACAGACTTCCCTTGTAAGTAGTATTAAATAAATACCCTTACGAAAAAACCCAACTCATTTAATAATGTTGGCTACCAGTAATAGTTATAACTTAACCTACGAGGTTCATCTTTATTTGGAAATCGTTTTATCATGAACTGATAATACAGTTATGACAAACTGTTATCAGTTTATACTGATTACGATTATAAGGATATTTATATATCCTTATTTTTAAATAAACATATCTTAATCTATTTTTCAACATAATCCAGTGGACTTCCAAACTTTTTTAGATATGAAGACGAACTTGACGATCTCTAGTTGTACCTCTTATTCCATGAACAGTAATAATGTGTCAGACGTAATTAACGTCTCCCGTAATGGGTGGGTGCCGGACGCGAGTTTAGAGCCTATATGATACTGCACTGCAACTAGTTTACAGTCGAATGCTGATTGAACAGAAACTCTGCTGGTTTTTGGGAGTATTTATATCTTGACCAGTAGTAACAGTAGCTGTTCTAGCTTTAGTTTATTCAAGCGTAATGATGTCTGTTATCTGCACCTTCTACGCTTTTCTAGGATTCTTTCCAGAAAGAAATTGTTTTTTGTTGTGTCCTCTAGATTTTTTTTGTTTATTTTCTCTTCTGGAAGCTTCTTTTCCTGTTACAGTACACACGAGTCCTCGGATTGAACCGTAGGCACCCTCTACATAGATCACACTACTAACGATCCATTAACCGTACCGGTTTTGCATTATTATTATGGACCGTCGTGCATGCAAAGAGCAGAAAAACTATAATAAAGATCAAGGTTAAGGAAAAAGGAAAGATTTAAAAAAAAAAAAACAGTATTCTACCCAAGGTGAAACCGTTGTATAGCAATATTGACTCCGTCGAGAAGATCGATTCTTTTCAGGCAGCTGCGCTCATTCCTCTAACAATTCCTCGGGTATTGAATCCAGGATGGAAACAGGATTTTAATTACTGATTAATGATTTTTTGATGATCAATTTAAACATGTTATACAATAAAAATTGTAGTTGTTAATATTTAAATTTTGTTGCTTGTGAAAATATGATGTATGAAACAGAGTAAAAAAAGCTGACAACACACAGTTGTAGGATTTTTCCGTCATGCAGCTAAAGCCGCGTTCCTAATGGAATTGTGCGGCTAAAGCTGCACTTAGTAAACTAATGCAGTTTCACAATTTACATGGAATAGATTTCGCTTCTCGGTCGGCAGATTGATGTAGTCGCGAGGTTTAATGTATCGGGTACGGAGTCAAGACCCAGCCAGACCGAGTTACTTTTTACACTTTAAATGTTATTCATTTGTTTAATTCTACCGCTCACCTACGACGTCACATCATAGCGGACGGCTACATCATCTTTTTGAGTAGGGTGAATGTTTTTTTGGAGTCTTTTGGCAAATATTGTTATTTTTTAATCATTAACAAATGTACCTAAGAAAAGTATGATCGTAATTAGACGAAATTTCGAGATACTGAGAGTGACAGTCCCTTTCTCTTAATCTTTTAAGTTGAAAATTTAATGGAATTAATGCCCCATATAGAAGTAATCTGACCAAGTTTGCTCCTGTAATTCTACTTCGATTGGATGTATCTACATCGAATCGAAAGATGTGATACTACTGAATGGGTGTTCTGTTCAGACATAGACTCGCTGGAACAAATATTATTTAGTTGCCCTTTTTGGGAAGTCACGCGAACACGAGCAGGTTTGGCACATCTTACGCCGGATAGTCTTGTTCCATTTATGCTTGGTTTCCATCGGCTTTACGCCAATACAAATATAAAAGTCCACCATGGCTGAGGTGAAGAGTATGATTGGAGGGGGACGGGGGGAAGGATAACTCTCTGCTGAGTCGTCACTCGTCCGTGCTTGCGCGGATGGGCGGCGATGATGAGTCACTGGGACTCCGGATCTTCTGGTCCCAAAAGCACCTCCCTGAGACTAAATAATGCTTAATTGCAGGCCCGGTCCCGGAGTGGCGGAGAGCGGTGAGGGAGGTTTAGTCGGTAGGGGGCAGGTCACTTACTTTAACATCTTTGCGGAACCTGCTTTGCCCGAGTTATCACTAGCGCTCGGGATTCGAGTCCGACACACTCCCCCATGAAGACCCCATGGGGATTAAGTAACTGGTATTCCTTTTCATCGATAAAACTCATTGAAACTCATAGATTAAAAAAAAAAAGGATTAAGAAATTTGGTAACTCCCTTTTCAATATCAAAAGTCCTTAATTTTATGAAAATAAAATAGGTCTATGATAACTTTAAAAAGAGTTTTCTTGTACGTTTTAAGTAGGGTAACTAATTTTTACTGAAAAAAGTGATTTATAAATGTTGGTTTCGTTCTGTAAATTTGAGAACATAGATACTTTCAAAAAAAAAAATGCACCAAGGCATTTCCATTTTTAAGGTCATTTTTATTCAATTATTTTAATAAGTTTATAGACTTCATTCTCTTTTTTCAGGTTTATTTTTAATTTTTAATAGATGATAATAACTACTTAGATATTAATCTATTATTACTGGTATTTTTAAAAAAATAAAAAAATTTACGTTTTCAAAATAAAGATGCGTTTCCACCCATCATAATGTTAAATTGGTTCTTCGTTAGCAAAATTTCTTGTATCATTTAAATGATACATGTTAAATCATTATCATTACTATATTTCCTAATTGCATTGTTTACTAAATTGAAAAGTAGGAGGAATTATAGAAATGCATTTGAAAAAAAAATCAGGAAATAAGCTAAATGTTTATTGACAGATATTGTTTTTTTTTTGTTGTTATTTGCTTCTGTTTGTGGTAGTCGCCCAGCGTTTGAAAAAGGCCATTTGGGAGGCATTGACATAGTACAATAATAATTCTGAAAGATATTCTTAATAAAATTTATAAATTATTTTTGTTATTATTTCAATTGATAGTTGTTATCATTCAAGATTAATTATTGTAATATATACTTATTATTTACTTATAGATGACTTAAATTTTTTTTAAGATAAGAATTATTTAACGGAAAAGTTTATAATTTTTTTCTTTTTCCCTTTTAACAAAAACGTAACTGCATTCAATACAGCAGTATTGCTTGTTTTATTTTCTCTTGTCTAAGATGACATCTTTGAAAAGGCACCTAAATAGTAAACGTGACCAAATAAAGTTAGCCTTCATTCTATTGATTTTACATAAAAATTTCTTTTTTATACTCGATTCTCCTTTCAATGGTCAGTCGGGGAGTCAACTGTGTACTTTTATTTTTAACTTTACTTGTGAGTAAGAATATTATAAAATATAATAAAGCCTATGATTATTATTTCAGTTTTTTTTTTTAAGTATACTGTAAGCATGATTATCAAAATAAAATTCAAAATTTTTTTTCTAAATTTCAGATTTTTTATTCTGGAGTGTAAAAAACAACATTATAGCCGACATTCGTTGTCACATGCTTTAACGGTTTATATCGACGACTCAAATCGTTTAATCGCTGGTACATAGCGATAAACTAATACCGTCATTACCTCCTTATGGGTAAATTTCATATAATTATTGTATTTATTTTTACTTCCTTGTACGAAATAAAGAAAGTATTGTGATCGCAAAAAATTTCAGTTTTCAAATTTCAAGGGGGATATCTATTTTGACCATCCCTGAATCCATTTTGATTAGTTTCGTCGTGATGTCTGTACGTACATACGTATGTATCTCGCATAAATCAAAATGATTAGCTGTAGGATGTTGAAATATTTAGATTTAGCACTGTTGTAAAATTTAGTTGCGCACCTCCCCGTTTGATTGCCATCGATTTGACCAAAAATCAAATAAAAAGTGGATTTTAGATCATTTCTTAACTGCAATAACAAGCCCTCATTGAGATCTTTTCAACGAATTACCATAAGTGGTAGTTATTTTCAATGGTTCCAGTGTTATAGCCAAATAATTTTTTTTTTATACGGATTTGAATACTATAGATCGTGGGTACCGGTGTTCTTTGGTGGTTGGGTTTCAATTAACAACACTTCTCAGGAGTGGTCGACCTGGGATTGTACAAGACTACACTTCATTCACATTCATACATATCATCCTCTGAAGTAATACCTTACGGTAGTTCCGGAGACTAAACAGAAAAAAGAGAACGAAATAAATTTTAATTAATCAAATATTTCGATCTTTCAAGGGTAAGGCACATCGGTTCGAATTCGACTTCATTTTCCTTTTGTGTTTTTTTTTTAAATTTAAATATATTGATTTATTAATAATTATTAACTTGTAATTGTAAAAAAAAAAAATACAATAAATATTAATTCAGTAATGATAATAAAATATTTATATATATATTTTTTTTTTAAATCAGAAGTTATTAGTGAAATAAAATTTTATGTACTTTTCATTTTAATTCAAACATTTTTACAGAGGTTAGAAATTTTTAATAAATCAGTATATTTAAATTTTAAAAAAAGTTTAAAAAAAATGTATATGAAGGCGGATTCGAACCGTAACGGTTCGAATCCACCTTCATATACATATTTTTATATATGTGTCGGATCCGTAACCATTCGTGTGCATGGTTACGGATCCGACACGTTTCACTTACACCACGTAACTACTTGAGCGACGTGAAAAAAAATTAATTTATAACCTAACATAAAATGCTGATACGGACATCACAAAAAAGTGCCATGCAATGTGGTGCCCACCACCATGCAATTGCTTAACTGTCCTCTTTATTAAAGAATTGAAGGATCATATTTCATTTTCAAATGAAATAAGTTAAAATGAAGTGCAACAAAAAATGTGTATATGTAATTTAATAGGCGTACAAGGAAGTTATCTGGTGTCTACATTAAATTTTTCCAATTCATAAAAGTAATCTTTTTTCATCATTAAAGCGAAATATAACGAAGATCGCTTATAATGGTGTCTTTGCACTCTGGAATGAACAACTTTTTCATAAATTTAAGGAAGCTGGTATTATATAAAAGGAAGCTAGCTGGTATTATATAAAAGGATCAATCTTGTGGAATTGCATGCATAGTTAATAAAGTTGAACTTATTCTACAGTTTTAGGTTAGGGTAAATATCAATCAAAGGCTATAGATTGAAAGTTAGTATTCCTAAATTCTCTCTAAACATTATTTTATACGGAAGAGATTACGATTATAACTTAAAAAGAAATGTAATCAAAAAAGTAAAAAAATATCTTAAAGATAAAACACATGATCTAACCATATGATTCTTCGACGTGCCGAGCTTTAATATTTTATGTTAGCTAAGACAGTTAATGATATTCCATAAAGTTTTATTTTCAGGGGTTAGCAACAATTTATGTCAGTAGTTGAGTGATTTGCCAGGACTCATGCATGGTGGTAGTTTGAACAGCCAATTGTGATTAGTTGAATTAGACCTAGATTCAATAAAAGTGTAAATTTGGTGTATCGACTCGATTAAAAAAATTACAATTGCCGTCTTAATTTTAAGAGAAATCATCACGGGAAGCAACTATTTAGATCGTCTTTGTTGTTTACTTTCTGACAGATTGATTAATAATACAATTAGGTTTTGTACCAATTAGGGGTACCAATTAGGTTTTGTACCAAACTTCAGTTCATTATGAAGTTTAGAAATATGCTTATCAACGATACATTTCCTAGATCGATGAATTGATAGAGGATATTTACTCTCCCCCACGAAGTTCACATTTTTTTAGTGGAATCTTTTCCGGAATCTCATTAAGGTTTCGTGTACTTTGAAAATTCGTGATTTAGTAGACTAAATCACGAAGGATTAAAGGATTATTTTAAATATAATATTTGATGAATTTATTTTAATTAAAAAGAGAATTTATTCATTATGTATTTTTACAGTTAGTAAATGTTTTTTTTTTAGTACTTTTTTTTAAATTTTGCTTATTTTATTATCTGTTGCCTTTTTTACGTTGTTTGAGCGTAGGATTTTGGGGTATATTCAGTTCCCGTAAAGGTCCTAATAGGGTTGTATGTTAGGAATGAGGCCGGAAATGATGCAGTGAATTTGTAAATTGACTTGCTTTTTAATGTCTTCTGTGTTACAGATAGTGCTTATGTGAAAACTTTTCAACGTATACAACAAAATTTTATAATATTATAAAAAGTACACTTTCTACTTTCATCAATAGAAGTTACCAAAATATCAAATGTTTTGATTTATTTTTGTATACCTTACAAATATATAAAAATAACTTTCGTTACAAACATATGTATACCTGTATTAATCTTTTTTTCCTGTTACGTTTGTTGTAAAGAAGACTTATGTTTTATCTTGTTGGCTTAGAAAGTAAATATTACTTTCATTGTAGAAATTCTTCTTTAATCGAAGTAAAAGCACTGTTTTACTTTTGCCTGTATTTCGTTATGTTATCGCATGTGAGATTCGTAATGCTTTTTAATGTCAAGCCCACACAGAAGAAACAAATATCTTACCTTTGTAATATATGATGGCGGTCGTTTCAATTTTTCAATCTTAAATATCTTAAGAATTATTAGATTTATCAAATTATGTGATAGCCGTTTAATTTATTGTTGTGTTGTTAATTATTACTTATTGTTTATTATTATCACCAATATTATAGTCGCTGTTTAAAATTCGTTATTGCATGCATTACGAATGTAATGCTTACAACTCGATAACGAAGGCATTAACAGAAAAAAGGGTGAAAAACAATGGTGACACCATTGTTTTTCTTGTAAAATTTTTTAATTCAAGTCTTATGTCATACGTCCACCTTCCTAATTAAAAAAATTAAATTTGATTCAATAGGGCAGAATTAAAAACCCACCATAATGCAGATTTTTTTTTTTTTAACTATGTAGAAACCTATTTCTTTCTGCATACTAATACTCTAAGATATGCAGTATAAAACTGTTTCCATACTTAAATATCACCTGATATATTAATAGAAATAAGAAAAAGATTTGTTTAAAACTTTTTGAACTAAGAATGTTTTGTACATATTGCAGCATCTTCTTAGGCTAGAAAATCCGAAAATAAAAGATATTTTAAAATTTTATGTAGGAGGTCGTTGGAAATTAAATTGTAGTTCCAAACGAAAAGGGTTAATGTAGAATAGAAGAATTAGTGGTAAAATGTTTTAAATTGTTCATAAAGTGCTTTTTACCTCGTTTTCTTGTTAACACGATTTTTCCGTCATTTTAAACTTGATTGTTTACAACTCGATAACGAAGGCATTAATAGAAAAACGGGTTTCACCATTGTTGTTTCTCTTGTAAAATTATAAATCGAAATCTTATGCCATTAGTCCATCTTCCTAATTAAAAAAAATTAAGTTTGATTCAATATGGCGGACAAAAATTAAAAACCCACCATAATGGTAACATGCTCAGATCAAAAGATTTTACCAAAATGGGAAGAGATTGAGAAATCAATAAACCAGTCAAAATGCTAATGATATAAACGATTTATGGGGATGTTTTTGTGTATATTTGTGAAATATTTATAATGTATTTAATTATATAATTTAATATGATAATAACTTATTGTATGTTATATTTTATATATATATATATATATATGTGTGTGTGTGTGTGCGCGTGCGTGCGTGTGTGTGTGTGTGTGTGTGAAATTTTTATTCTGTTTTGATTGCGTATCAGTTATATATATATATATATTTTTTTTTTTTGGTCTTTAGTCATTTGACTGGTTTGTTGCAGTTCTCCAAGATCCCCTATCTATATCTGTATATATATATATATATATATAACCTATATAACCTTTCTTTATCTGTTTACCCTCCGAAGCTACCGTAAGATATTACTTCAGAAGATGAATGAGGATGATGTGCATGAATGTGAATGTAGTGTAGTCTTGTACAATCTCAGGTCGACCACTCCTGAGAA
>JAAAKQ030165033.1:0-30515 GCA_010016005.3 Zanna intricata
TAGATCGTGGATACCGGTGTTCTTTGGTGGTTGGGTTTCAATTAATCACACTTCTCAGGAGTGGTTGACCTGAAATTGTACGAGACTTCATTCACATTCATACATTTCTCTGAAGTAATCCCTTACGGTAGTTCCGGATGCTAAGCAGAAAAAGAAAGAAAGAGAGAGGGGGGTATTACATCAAATAAATATCAGTAATCATCACTTCAAAAATACTGAAGTAAAAAAAAAACCCTGAAATTACAAACATGAGTTTATTTTCTCTAGAAATTGTGTGGTTGTTACTCGTTCGTATATTTTTCCTTTTATCGAATTCTATTTATTTTTATCTTTACCATTTTATTACTTTTGAGTTATTTATTTGTGCGTTTTATATTGATTACAGTTACGATAATTTAATTAATTCAGAAATCACAACAGGTAATCGAGGTACTAGGATTACTTGTTTGGGATGTGAGGATTTATAGAACCATCGATTTAGTTTGGGCTAGAACAGATTACAGATTGAGGAAAATAGGAGTACCAAATCGCCGTAATTTAGATTTTCGATATTTTGAAAGCGATCTTATTTTAACGGAGTTTCCCCCAAACAGAACATGAGCCAAAGGTTGGAATTATTTTTGGGGATTTTGGACTGAACATGCTTACTTTTTTTTTTGAGTGAATTACTTTAATAATTAATGATACTTAATAAGTTAATTCTTGATTTTACAGGACTATTCCAGGGGATTGATGGCACATACACTTGCGGTGCTCAAATATTTTGATTATTAGTTAAATCAATTAGTTGAAAAGGTGTTATTTAAATTTTTCTGGACAACGCCATTTCAATACAAATACATAAATGTAATGAAATGCCTTCGTACGCGCACTTTTTTTCCAATTTTACGTGCGGAAACTTGTAAGAGATGAATTTTTGCTGATGCATTTGATATCCGCTTTGTCATAGGATTTCGATATACAAGATAAAGTGCATTAGTGGAACAGTTACAACTCTAGGCTATTAATGAACCGTGCGTGACAAGAGTTGTATGCAAGGGTGTGTATGTGTTTGTAGTATGATTGACTGTACGGGAGTGTAGTGACAGCTGTGCGCGCGCGTGTGTCGTCAAATCGCTGTGGGGGCGGTTGGTAGTATGGTGTTCTATGTTGTAGACGCGTGCGGTTGCAGCTGCCGGCTTATACGGCTACTGTAACAGCTTCTCCGTACACGCATCTCGGTCTGGAACGGAAGTCACCACGGTAATGGCACATCTTGAGTTTATCTGAGCGGGGCGTTGAACCCCCCCGGTATTCTTCCCCGCATACCTCCTCGTCGTCTATCTCTTTACCGGTAGCAGCTTGCAACCCCTTACACCCACATAACACACGTAAACATACGCTCGCACTCACACCTTGTATAACGAACGTCTCCCCTTATACTTCCTTCGAATCTTGCCTTTACACTACAGCTTACTCGGCAATGCTGTGAATCATTCCGTTAATTCTTATTTATTTCCGGTATATTTCTTCCTCGTAAGCTCTAATAAAGCCTCTTCAGTTCTGCGGATCGATTAGTCTTTTTATTCACCTTCGACCTAATTTCTTTTACTTCCATTCGAAGTACGTAAGTCTGTTCTGAATATTATGTGATTTTATTTATTTTTTTTACGATTTAACACTTTTCGAATGTCCTCATTCTCATGAAGTTTTTTTTAAAATGGATTTGCCTGTTCGGTTAAAGATTTGATTAATTCTCAGCTTCTTAAGTATATTAGAAGGAATCATCCTTTTATTCCCGATGAAATTAGTTTAGCCTAAGTTTTAGTTTTTAAACGAAGAGTTATATTTTGCCTTTTCTGAAATATTAAAACATTCTGTAACAATACAACGAATTTGTTTATAATAATAAATTTCGCCTTATTAATATCAAAAATCTTAGTGGATAAGAAAATTATTTCATCAGAAAATTTTAAATTATTTTATTTATGATGATGTGATGTATGGAGTGTGTCAAAAAAATGCATACATGCTTTGAAATTGTCATAGAACATTTATTTTCTACCTGCATGGTTAAATTTCTGGGAAAAGTAAGTAAGGCTAAATAAGTAAGTCCGACTTGATAAATAAGTGTACATTCTGGTCAAACGGTATGTTGCGAACGATGGTTGAAATAAATGTTCAAAATGGTGACTTTCAGTAAAGATACATTTCTGAGTACGAGTCACGGCTTTCCGCAGCTCGCATCGTGTTCCATGGGATTTCTGCGCACGTCGCTTGAATCTCATCCCAAAGTACGTCAAGTTTACGCAGTTTACGACGGTACACTTCTTCTTTCACTGTGCTCCCATAAGAAAAAGTCGAGCGGTGTAAGGTCTGGAGAGCGTGCAAGAATCTCGATCGGTTCTGTGCGCCCTATCCACTGGCCTGGTACATTTTGATTCCGGCGTCATCTTGTTATAAAATCTGTCATTACCGTACATTGCACGAATGAAGGAAAAATGAAATCGACAAGCATTGTTAGATATACTTTGTCCGATTACAGTACCTTCAAAACAGAAAGACCAGTAATTCCGGTAGGAGGCAAACCGCACCGTACATGAGAATGTACGGTGAGAATTTGCCTGGTGAGAACCAGGCAAATTTACAGCCTTTTCAAACGTAATGCTGGGATTATCTTCTACCAGTACACACAATTATGCCCGTTGGCAGTTCCATAAACTGTGAATTGTGCTTCATCCGACCAAACAATGCTATCTATAAATTATTATAATTATTTTCTTTTCCTTTATGAGTGAGTTGACGATTTTGTGTCGAGTATTTCCTCATAGTTTAAATTTCTAAGGATATCAATTTATCGTCAAAATTTAACAACCAGATAGAATGTTTAATCATATCTGACATTTCGTTCCCAGAATTTGATAATTTTTATAAAAATAAACGTATTACAGCTACAGACAACCTAATTTAGTGCAGAAGATGTAAACAATAAAATTACTTTTCACAGAAAAGGATATGTTAATTTAATTTATTCCTTATTATAATCTTCATTATTCTTGCTTATGTCACTGATGTGTTTGATACGTCCGGGTTGTTTTCCGTAATAGTAACAGTGTTCATGATATAGTTAGTCCCTTTTGATGAACGAAGCGAATACGTCATATGACTGAATATCACTTGCCTTTGGACGGCTTGGTTTGCTTACATGGATGAAGTCGTTCAGCTCTATACTGAAAATAACTGGAAACCACATCGCTCCGGTTTTCCTTGTTACCGTTGGATTGATACTTAAAATGACTTTTAGGTGTGACTTGTGCCCTGTAATCGGTCGCTCCAACCGATTACATTTTGCGTACCTAACGTTCATTCAACTACTAACATCTTTTCTTTTCTTTTTTATTTTTTTGTTTACACTAACATGTTTAACTTTTTATGTAGTTAGCCGGTTGATTGTATGTAATGTTTAACCGGTTCATTTGTTTATATGATTATGTTGCATTTTGTTTTGTACTTCTTTCGTAACCATTTTATTCCTTTTTCGACTTATTTATACTACATTTGTAAGATTTATTGTACAGGCCTCATGTACTCATGTTTTACTGATTGATACGAATTATAAATTTTATTTGTAACTAAAGAGGAGAATAGTTCACGGTATATTAATTTGCAGGTGCTGTAACACAGGCCGTTTGATTACTTGTTCTTAAAGAGCTGAGGCAAATGTCTTAGCTTTATGTTGATGGAGGAGGCCGGCTGCAGCACGGTCACTTCAAACTCCTTGACTGTCAGCTGCATCAAGTACTGCCGTACGGTTCTAAGTTTATGTTTCTGCTGGCTTCTTGCCATTTCTACTGTTAATAAAAAAAAAATCCTGTTACTCAACGCTTCTTTGTAATTCCGTTCTTTTTCCAATAGTTATTTAAATGAAAGTAACGTTGTTATTGATTATTATTCCCAATAAATAAACATGTTTTTTTTTTATGATATACCTGCGCAAGATAATAAGATAATTAAGTTTATTCTAGGAAATAATTCGTCCATTTAAATAAAAAAAGGAATCTGCTACATTTTATTTTAAAACGTAACACGAAACTGTCGGTTTAATCATTGTAGTTTCAGAATTCAAATACCACGCATCAGAATCATTCGTTACTGAAGAAAAGTATTTTTAAACTCTGCGTGCAGGTATATTTTGTTAGTTATAAAGTAGAAACCGGCCTCCGTGGCGCGAGTGGTAGCGTCTCGGCCTTTCATCCCGAAGTTCCGGGTTCGAGTCCCGGTAAGATAAGGCATTTTTCACACACGCTACAATTCATTCATCTCATTCTCTGAAGATATACCCTATCGGTGGTTCCGGAGGTTAAACAACAAAAAAAAATTAAAAATAATCAATGACAAGATTAATGTTTAATATACAAGCGTAAAAGGGCCATAGCTCAATACATTTGAACATTATGAAATATATGCGCACAACAACGATACACCGACTGAACAGACATAACTCAAATCCAAAAGCTTTTGCTCGCACTCTACATATCTTTCGGCCTAATTTAATTGAGCGCCCCAGTAATATCATTTGCTGATACCAGCTAAGAACAGCAGTAAAAGTGATTCGTATTAGCCTCAACGTTTTATTATAAACGTTTGATTCATTTTATCGTTACAAAAATTATTTTTAGATGGAACTTGAAGAATTATGATGCATCGTTTTGTCAGTTCATAGCATATTTCCCTTTTTCGGTGTTGAATTTTTTGAACTATTTCCTAGCTGAAGCCGTTTTACGTGGAACCTGCGATTATTCAGTTTTCTAGAACCAGGTGTTCGAAAAAGCTACAATGCTCAATGTGGTTATTTACGTATATAAATTTCAAACACGAAGTCGATCAGTTCTTATCTGACCAGTTCTTTGCCGACCTCCGTGGCGCGAGTGGTAGAATCTCGGCTTTTCATCCGGAGGTCCCGGGTTCGAATCCCGGTCAGGCATGGTATTTTTCACTTAAGCTACAATTCATTCATCACATCCTCTGAAGATATACCGTAACGGTAGTTCCGGAGGTTCTTATCTACATTGTTTTTCCTAATTGTTGTATATATATATATATATATATATATATATATATATTTAACTAATTTTTATTTACGTTTCTTATGTATAAGGTTTTGTTAATCTGTGTTTTAACTATGCTTACAGTATGCGGTAATATTCTTAAATGTAAATCAGGAAATAGAACTCTGATTTTATTCACACCTTGTTTGCGTTATTACAGGGAGGTCCTATATTGAAAGGTCCTTGACCAAACTATATTAAGTACCTCTTAAGGCAGATGTATCTCGAATTTGCTACGGACATTTTCTTTATTATCTTTTTTTTTCATATTACGTGAGGTTAGAAATTGATTATGTTCGTATAAATGTACGGGTCACGTTAATTTAAAAATCATAGCTAATATATTTAACTGGGAAGACGGTTGAAGCTATATTAATTCATTCAGTTTGATCGGATAATATGTAGAAGAACGTTTTGTGAAAAGAGATTTTATAAATCTGAACTTAAGGTTATACCTTTTGTTCGTACGTTATTATTGAAACATAATTGTCGTCAAATGTTATATCGATTGATAATATAATGTAATTCCCAGTAGCAATTAATATTACCATGTGCTCTTAGATCTATTTATTTCATTATATGTTGTTAGAAAGGGGGTTGTAATTGCGTAACATTCTTCTTTTTATTAATTTCAAATCATGAAATAGTATACAAATTTTTCATTTTGGTTGTCATCCATTTCTAAAACAACACGCTTAATTTTTAGAAAAGAAAGTGATCTTATAGCGCTTACTTGTGTATTTAATATTATATACATTTGTTTTAGTTCTTTCATAATGTTTAAGCTGCACTAACACATCAAAAAATAACTTATGTTTTAAGAATAATTAAAGAGTTATTCAAAACTGATGTAGGAAACAGTAACATTTATTGATAGCATGTATTGTGCGGCGAGGAAAGACGGTTCGGTATTGTTCTGTTGTAATATTTTATACGGGATATCGGTCGGTTGAATATTTGGAACAATTTTTATTTATACGAAACGATCCGATAAGTGACGTCTGCAGAACTTGAAATGTTGACGAACAACTGTAAGTTATTCACCATGAATGCGCTCACGTCTACTTTTGCTGATGTTTTAATAACATGATAAAAAAAAATCAGGATTAACGAGGATTTTAGCATAGAATATAAATAATAATTCAGAGTAAATTTATTTAGGTTTGTCAATTACGTGAACCAAGTATTGAGTAATTTTTACAAAACACGTTCAAATCCTAGTAAAGGTAGTTATTTTTATACGGATTTGAATACTAAATGGTGGATACCAGTGTTCTTTGGTGGTTGGAATTCAATTAACCACACTTCTCAGGAGCAGCCGACCTGAGATTGTACAAGACTGCAGTTCTTTCATATTCATACACATCATCCTCATTCATCTTTACCTTACGGTAGTTCGGGAGGCTAAACAGATAAAGAGAGAGAGAGAATTTTTACAAAACAGTTGAGCTATATCATGTGACAACAATTGCAACAACGCGGATTTTTTTTTTTCTTAAGTGAAATAAATTTTCTTTGAAAATCTTTTTAAGTCGTTCTAGATTTAGAGTTTGATCGGCTAAGATCTTAATTTACGATTTAATAGTGTTTTACATTCAGTATATATGCTTTTGATGTAGTCTTGGTTTATGTCAAATCATTGAATTTTAAAACTTAACCGAAGTCGAGTCTGTATTATTTTTAAATAATACTGCAAGATCATAGGATCGATCGTATTCAAATTTGCATTCATATTACCAATTTTTTGTCCTCAAAAAACGAGTACACTACTAAAGAATGGCATAGAGTCAGAATGCAACGGATTCCTTTAGTCGTTTGTACAATAACTTATGTCTTGAAATTTGTATGCAAAATCCCATAAATGTCTCCTGTAAAATTCTGGTTTGAATAGAATTCACCCAGAATGTACTGGGTTAATACGAGCAGAAAAATATCTGTTTTTTTTTTTTTTTTTTTAGTTTTTTTTATACTATTTACGCAGAATTATTTTATTAGTTTAGTTTGTTGTGAATTTGTCTGTGATATTTCCGGTAGCAATTTCATATTGGCAGACACCCATTTTATCCACTAAAAATATTATTTATTTATTTTCAATTATTTTTATAAAATTATATTTAATAAATTCGTTTATTTCAGTATTCACATTTTTGTTCAGATTGCATATCCGTTTTCATTTTTTTAGTAATACCCTTTGATGCAAGTTTTAGTTTTCGTAATTTATTTTAGAAATTCAAGTAAAAATTGGTAAACTCATAATATTGTTACGTAGCTTAACGAACAACTTGAATTTTTTTTTTTTTTTTTTGTAAATATAGTGGATTTTTTAAATCGAAACCGGATTGATTACTATTAATCTAAATTAAATGAAAGTATCAAACCTCGACATTATTTTATGCAATTAGTATGTTAAAGTAGTCAATGTATTAATGTGATTCTCTCAAAGTGTCACAGTAATTAATAAAATTCTAATTAATAAGAGAAAGTCTTAAATAATATTTTGTTCAAAATTCTAAACAGACTGGTAATAATTTTCTTAACTCTTTCTTGTTAAATTGCCTTTTATTGAATTATTATTTGTATGTTAATCCCCACTTCAATAGTTTTGACATTCTTAACAAGTCGCCCTTTGGAATGTCGACTGGTTTACGGGGAAAACCAAGAGATAATTGTGACAGGCACTCTGAAAGTTAGGGTTGGTTCTTATTTGTATTATTATAAAACTTTCACTACGATAGGTTTGAATGTTTCATACTTATTGTATTTACTAATTGGCCAGATGTTACGAGAAATACAATGGTGAAGATGATGAGAATGACACTTGCGTAATATAATTTTACAGAACAATAAAAAGATGACAGTTTTCCATTACATTGCAATTTTATTTTCTGTAACAAACAGTATCGATTATTTACTACGTCGATTTAGTGGAACTTCCTACTTCTCTCTTTCAAAATTATGTTTTTTCTTCAAAAGCAGTTATTACAAATTTTATTGTTTTTATAATTAATAAACAAATCCAGAATATCCTGTTCCGGGAGCCTAAAACGTAATATTGAATAATCCTCGACGAGAACATTTAGTCAGATTGTGCGTAAAAATGTTGTGCGTCAGATTGTGTGTATGTAAAAATTCCTAAACTTCTACTTACTACTTTGGTTACACGATCTAATCTTTGTTTGTTGATAATAATGATTACTTTTGATTATTAAAGTCCTTTTATATTTAAATGTCTATTAAAAAAAAAAATTACGTAAGTAATAAGTAAATTACCCTGAATAGTTACGGGTAATTTTTTCTTCAGTTTTCTTACGATTTATTATTCAAAAGAGACCTTGTCAACATTTTGAATAATTACTTCCATCTTATCACTTTAACTCCTGAAACGTTCAGAAATCCATACCGTGACTTTAATTTTAAAATCTTCGCGTTAGCGATTTCCTTTTTCCGGAATTCCTTTTTCTCTTACAAAAATATATTCGCTAAAACATATCGCTGGTGACGAGTAAATACTAACAAAAAAAAATGTTTTGTTAAACGGAGGAGGTACGAAAAAGGTTTCTCAACATTTTAGGTGCTGAACTGTATAAATTTTTAAAACGTTCCTAGAATATTTTTATGTATTTAAAGTTATTGTTTCCCCACCCCCCACCCCATAAACTTGTAGCGAATAAATTGACAAATTTTTCATTTTAAAAAGAGCAAATCCATCAAAATTGCTCCTTTTTTTTATTTCTACAAATATTTACACTAATTTTGTCTGATCTCGGGTTTTTCCGCTGTACTATATTATATAAAGAAAAAGTTGTACTAGAAGTTATAAGTTCATGGTATGAATACACTTTTTGTAGGCATATCACAAATCCAAATAAATAATATAATTAATAGTTTATACTAATAAGCAGAACATAAAGTTACGTCGTATTACATTATATAAATCACGTTAAGAAATGTCAGATGATCTAATAGGTATTAAAAAATTATTTAAATTTTGGAAAAATTGTTGCATCAGTATGAGGAATTGAATTTATTTTATGGGCTACAGTAATACCTAAATATTACATTATTACAATCTGATGTGTTAGAAGTTTGTAAAATTGAACCTTTGACTAAAAAAGTCAGCTAGATTTGTAAATTAACATCCGATCATTTATCAGTGTTCTTTCACTTTCAAAACATTAGTAGATATTTGGTATAGGTTATGCGTAATGTTTCGTTCAAATTATTTTTACAAATGTAATCGAATAAAAATGTTCAAGTGCTTTCAAACTTATTTGGAAGAAAAAAGAAAGTTAATTTATTTATAATTTGTAATTTTTTGTTTTAAAACAAAAAATCGTTAAAAGTTGGTGTGTCCTTTTTTTTGTTTATTACAAGACTGCCCAGAAAGGAGTGTAATGTATTTAGGATGTATTATGTATACATGTATGTTTTTGTTCCACCTTAGAAGCTGAACGCCTGAGCCCACCGTGCTGGTCTAGTGGTTAACGCGACATCGTAAATCAACTGATTTCGAAGTCGAGAGTTGTAAGGTTCCAAATCCTAATAAAGGATGTGGATACCGATTTTCTTTGGTGGTTGGGTTTCAATTAACCACACTTCTCAGGAGTGGTCGACCTGAAATTGTATAAGACATTCATACCTTCATTCACATTCATACTCATACATATCCTTTGAAATAATACCTTACGGTAGTTCCGATGTATGACTCCGCGTTGGAATCCTTACGTTACTTGGGAGTGCCTTAGGCTATATAAGTATGTGTGTATGTATGTTTAAATAAATGTTAAAAAAATATACTATATAAGAATAATAGTGTGTATAAAATTATCTCGCACGTTCTTTAATTACCCTACATTAATGAGCAATGTGGTTTTTTTTTTTTCAGACGTGTTTTCTAATATTTATATATTGATTGTTTATTTTATATGTATAATATTGGACGGTTTTTTTAAATTTATTTTTACCTGTAAAATCATTGAGCAAGAATTGATAAAGTTCTTTTAATTTCAAAATAATATTCCGCATATTACAAAGAAAGTTCTGAAACTTTTTTTGAGTTTGGAAAAGATAAATCCTATGGTACTAATTTTTGCAGAAAGATTTGTGTAATTTAAAATGAATTAATAGAATTTTACGACAAGTTTGTTGTATACTAACACAAATTATATGAAACAGAGTGAGACGAGTATTTACGTATACAAAATAGAAAACAAATCCTATGTTTTTTCCTTTTATTGGAAAGTGATTTAATAGTATTAATTCCAATCATTAATATATATAATCCTACAACATCGTTTATTAATCTGATGTAAAATATTGCAATATTTTATTGAATTTTTTTTCTACACGTTAAGAGTATTTTTTTCCATTTATTGTAAAAAGAATTATTTTGTTTGTTTAATTAATTTTGTTTCATTTCTGCAAATATCACTATTATCTCTTTAAATTAAATATTTTCATGTATTTTCTATTTCATTATGCCCTATTTTTTCATTATTTTGTTTTTATTATTTACTTTATTCTGTAATAACATAGTGTTGCTTTTTTTTTTGCTTTTAATGAAAATTTCCATTATCCAATTGTCCATTATTTAAAAATGAAATAATTTTAATTAACTGAATTAATTTTTATTTAGAGAATATCCTTACACAGTGGCAAAAAAAAAATCTTATTTTATTCACAAGAGTTAAATATTATTTCCTAACAATAATTCCCTAGTCTATAAATGTGTAAGTAAAAGTAACCAGTCTTCAGTCAAACTCTCTATTTTTTCCTAGTAAAGGTAGTTATTTTTATACGGATTTGAATAGTGATCGGGGATACCGGTGTTCTTTGGTGGTTGGGTTTCAATTAACCACACTTCTCAGGAGTGTTCGACCTGAGATTGTACAAGAATAACACTTCATTCACATTCATACATATCATCCTCTGAACTGAAGTAATACCTTACGGTAGTTCCGGAGGCTAAAGAGGAAAAAGAGAAAGTCTTCAGTCAAAACCTGTTTTCGATTTTTTTGCATATTTTTATCTGTTTCGTATTTTATCCCGTAATTTAAGATTGTTATTACGAAATACTGCAAGATCTGAGTTCAAGTGCATCTTCTAAAAAAAAAATCTGAATTTCCGTAATGCTAATAAAATTAAGTCATTACAGTTTAATTTATAACAATACTCCAAGAGTAGTTCGACGCGTGATTTTATTAGTCCTGTATCATCATTATATTGTATTCAAAAATATCCTTTAACGTAAAGTTCAGTTCTCAAAAATATAAAAATGAGAAAAATTGTGCCATTTGACGAATCCTTTAAAATATTTCGATTTTTTTTTTTTTTAACTGCGGAAAAAGTATTTTTACACAAAATCCTCTTTTTGTTATGCAATTTTAATTCCTTTTAAAAAAAGTATATGGTTATTTATTAGGCCGATGTAGTTTATTTTACAGAACGAAATGATGCTCCCTTGATTATCATCGTTGCAATGAACTGGACCGTAGATAAGATCGTTTAAGCTTCGGTTATATCCCGAAGTGAATCCCTGTAAGTCAATTATTTTCTATTTTGTAATAAGATTTCTATAATTTTCACTATAACTGCAATACGAAGTGCACTTTTTGCATCATTTGCACTGACACTGAATTGGTAATAGTAAGAATTACGAAGAATTTCTGATAAGGTAGATTATTAGGAAAATTAAAAAAAAGTGTTATTTTTTTCTAAAAATAATTCTACTTCCGTGATCTTGGGTTACTTAACTGCAGAGTAGTTTTTTGCTTCCTTGTACTAAGTAAAGGGATTATTGTGATCACGAAAAATTTCGATTTTCAGATTTCAACGGAAGTGTCTTTATGACCATCCCTTAATCCATTTTGACTAGTTTCGGCGTGACATCTGTATGTACGTACGTATCACGCACAACTAAAACGATTAGCGGTAGAATATTGAAATTTTGGATTTATGACTGTTTTAGTTGTACATTTCCTCTCTTAATTGCAATCGGCTGGACCAAAAAAGCTTAAAATCCAAAAAAAAAAAAAAAATTTGGATCTTAGAAAGGGAAGGGGAAACACATCGATTCGAATCCGACTATATATGGTACATACATTTTTTGAACTTTCTTATTTTAATGTATTGATTTATTAATAATTATTGACTTAATTATTATTAAGTTATTAGTAGAATAAAATGTTATATATTTTAGTTTTAATTCAACACTTTTTACAGATGATAATTATTAATCAATATATTTCAATTAAAAAATAAAAATGTATATATGAAGTTGGATTCGAAACGATGTTTGCATGTTTATCGGATCCCATACGTTCTCCTTGCACCTCATAACTGCTTGAGCGATGTAGAACAAAATTAATATATAAACTAATATAGTAATATAGAATGCTGATATGGACACCACAAAAATAAGTGACTATATGGTGTCCACCACATTGCAATTGTGTAACTGTCCGCTTTATTAAAGAATTTGAGGATTGTAACTTACGTTCAAATGAAATAAGTTTAAATGAAGTGCAGCATAAAATGTGTCTATGTAATTTAATAGACGTACAAGGAAGTTATATAGCGTCCACAAGATTTTTTTTTTTCAGGTACGAAGGTGGTCTTTTTTTAAAGTGATTTTGGTGTGGTTGATATGACATTTTATACTTTTAATATAAAACGAAGACGTATTATCTGTCAAAAACTTGTAATAAATTGATGGTTATATAATTATATTACGTGTTTTTAATGTTTCTGTAAGATTTAATTAGTATCGTTCATTATTTTGTTTGCCAGAAAATATTACAAAACCTTTTTTTTTTTCATTTATCAAAGAAAAATACCTCAGTTTATATCCATACTTACATATTTAAAATAATTACCTTATGATTGATCATCATTATTTTCTCGCGTTTTTGTAAACTAATGAATATATTTTTATAAATTGTTTCAATTAACGTTTTGTTTCAAAGAAACCGTGAGAGATGAATGAAGAATTCAGAGCGGTTTATTTCCATATAAACATTTTCATTCATAAAACTTATGCGTGGGTTACGTTGAATGTTTTTCAGAAGTTTTTATAGTTTCTAAGTTTCAAGTTTGTCATTAAACTTTCCGGTTAAGATAATGAATTAATTTTGATGCTGATGGACATATGTAAACGAAAATAATATTACTAAATAAGTACATTACGTATTATTTATTATATTTTATGAAAGTAAATGAAAAAGAGGTAATTTGTGTGAAGAATTTAGCGAGCAAGACGGCGTGGAAGATTCAATGTATATGAAACGCTACTGTGTATGCGTTTGTTTGAGGGGGGAAACCCGGTTCACTCGCCTAGGGGAGCGTGGGGATAGAGAGGTAAGAGATGTACTCGACCACGATTGGTCGTCAAGCGCTGACGTCACAGGCCGTATCGACCAATAGCAGTATGTACTGTTTTGGACTGTGTCAGTAGGCCTTGGCGTGCGTAGGCGGTCAGTTCTCTCTCTGGTGTTTCTCTTTTCTCCTTACTGTGATATAGACTTAAAACATATTCTCGTTTATGGTTGTGATTCGCTAGCAAATAAATTTTCTTATGAAAATTTTAAAGGTAAATAATTGTTTTATTATAAATATGTATATTTCTTATCATTAATTACGATCGCAGTTAAATTACTTTGTGTGTGTCGTTACTGTTGTAGAATTACTTCCTTTTTTTTTTTTCATTGTCGTTTAACAACACAATTATGCATTATGTTTTTATTAGTTTTGTTATCAATTAAATTTCAGTTAAATCGAGAGAATTAATACAATTTTATTTAAATAGTGGGTGTGCAGTTTTATAAATATCTAAAATGATATTGTGAGTTTATAATACATTAAAATATAGATTTAGTCATGTTTTTATTAACATTTATTGTTTTCTGATGAAAAAAATAATTATTGTAATTTTTCATTACGGTGATATTTTTTTAATTAATTTTTGCAGTAGGTGTTGCAACGGATCTAATTGTAATTGCTGTGATCTTTTTTTGTTAGTTTTTAATATTTAATAACGATATGAACAATTGCTATCAACTATTTTTTGTTCGATTTATTTTTTATCTTTTTTTGTTTTTTTTTGGACTCTCCGATTAACTCATGAAATTTATATGTTTGCTGTTCACTAGTATTTCTTGTTTCATACCTTATTGGCATCGTATGTGTATTGGAATTGTATATTACATTTATGAAGCTAAGGTTACAATTCATTTTGCATTCGTTTTCATGAAAAATAAAATAGATTTGTTCTTTCCACTCGCATATTTATATTAATTAACTTTAAAAATGCGATTTTCCTTAAAAATTATTATTGAAAATAAAACATAACATTAGACATTTTTCACATAAAAAACTGATATTATAAATTTTGATCTGTTTACTACACCATCCTGTACCTGATTTGTGGTAACTGTATTGCTTTTAAAACCTCGTGGATTATTTGTATTCGTTTTGATTAGAAACTATTGATAGTAATTTACTACTACCGCGGACTATTACGTCAGGCAAATAAACATGTGCGTTGATTGTAACTTTTCTCGTGCAATTAGATATGAGATTATGGTCGTTTATTAAACAATTCTTTTAATGTTTCTTCAAATAAGAGATATATAAAAAAATAAATCTGTATTGTTTTTTTGTTAAAAATATGATTTTCATTTGAATGGTAGACGTTATGGAGATTTCTGATCTCTTAAACGTTTTGGACACGATTTTGTAAAATTCATTTGAATTTCAAAATAACTTTTATGTATTAAAAAAATTTTTTGCTTTTCTGAGGGGTAATCGTAAAATGTATGGGGGCAATTAATTACGCAGTATCACTGGGACAGCCCCCGATTATTGAAATTTTGCTGTGATATCCCAGAAAATAATTCATAAAGGATAAAAAAGAATAAAGAATTCGAGAATTTTCCTGCAATGTTTATTAAATATTCAGTAATTTTTACTATATTAATCTTCCTATATAACAACTTTTAACCAGTAGCCTCATCCTGAAGAGCTTTTCTAGGTATAATTTCGTCTTAATCTCTTAACAGGATCTCTTTTTTCTGATGAATTATGAGTTGTTCTTAACTAGTTTTTTTAACACTAGTTTAAGTTTTAACCGTTTACGAATATTGGTACGTAAGTCCTGTGCATTGTATATATATATATATATATATATTTTTTTTTTTTTTTTTTTTTTTTTTCAAATTGATCTTTATTTAATATGGTTTACATATTCTAACGGTTTGGTTTATTTGAAAATTTTTGAACCCTAATTTCACTTTGTTGTTTTGCAGTTAAATATTAAATTGATGTTTTAATTTTAAGAAAAATATATTTTTTGTTAGTTAATGAAATGTTCACCATTTCATTATTTGATGTAAAAATGAACATTAATTATTTTTTTCTTATAATCTTACGATATAAATTATTGAATTACGAGTTTTCGAGGAATGGTAAAATCAGTATGGAATCTTATGAAGATTTTAATATGCTTTTTTTGTTTCATTTCGGAAGTAAAATCTGTACAAATTTTATTTTTAAAAACATTTCATTTTTAGCGAACTGTGGATTTTAACTTGTTTTTTTTACTAGTAGTGTGTTACCCACCGACTGGTAAATTAATAACAAGATTCTATCCCAGTTTGATGTAGTTCCATTTTAAATGGGATTTCATGTTTGCCTAAAATGTTTTTACTTGTACTACAGAGTTAATTTATTATTAATTAATAACAGAAGTTGATATTGATTTTGTATTAAAAAAAAGGTCAACAAAATCTTTCCCATAATTACATCCATAAAATTAACTATGGGCAGAAAAAAATGTTATTCATAAAATAAAAAGAAGTTTAAAATAAAATAATTTATGAAATCCAGAACGGTTTTTAAAATAATCGTTGAATTTGATTTAGTGTTTTAGCCTGAGTTTTGGATTTATTTAACAGTGAGGAGGTAAACAAGTTTTATCAGACCCGCTTTTAAGTAATCTGCTGAAAAATTCAATCTGAGCCGAACGGATTTCATTATCTATTGTTTTGTGACGCTTGGATTTTTTAAATCTTATTGCTAAACTTAGAATATGGTTTCTCTGAATCTAATTTCTATTAAATTCAGTTTTTTATTGAATAATTTAAGATTAAAGTAATGTTTATGATCGGAATCGTATTTTGAAGTATCCGTTTGTTATGCTAATTGTCGGTATAATTAATAGTAAATTTAGACGGGTAAATGTAAGCTACCCTCAAGTAAAGGAATTTATATTATTTGTAAATATATGTAGCCCTGAAACGTTTCTGATTTTCATTATTGCTTTTTCCAGTAAACATATACGGTTGAATTGTTTACAGCGGATGTTCTAAGTTCTAATTCTTGTGTTCATGTTTGTTATTCATGAAATCAGTACCTAAACGTCCGTTTTAAACACGGTTGTAAAAAAAAAAAAAAAAAAAAAAAAAAAAAACCTGTGCTGAGCAATGTAAACAGTCGCTTCAAACTTTTTTTTTTTTTACAAATGTTTGTTAAAAATTTCAAGTGCCTTGTCTGCTCGATTACAGTTGAAAGCTACGCAAGTAGATGGCGCAGGATGTAGGAGTGTTGGTGCTTTTAGTTTTCGAGCCGTCAGAGTTTTTATTATATTTTCTTTGTTACGTTCGCTGAAATTTCTCTAAGTGAATATCTTTAAAGATATAAGTTTAATTCTCTATAGATTTGAACTTAACCGTGTATAACTTTGCATAACAATGAGATTGAATTAAAAATTCATAATCCAGTTGGTTTATTTCATTCAACTTTTCTTACATAGAAGGAATTTTTAATATTTAAACAATTTTTTCTAGGTTTTTATCTTACGATACAGCTGTTTGTACAAACACATCAATCACTGCTATTATGAAAATTGTGCTTTTCACACATTTCTGTTTGATGTTTATTTCGGCGTACAGCCACAATTTTCCGGCCAGTCTACTCAAAACATGACTAGTGATCGGCCATACTATCTAAATAGCATTGAATTCATCTGAATGGTTTTTTGCTGATTTAAAATTCGGCTGAGTTGCATCAGACTGTTTCTTGGAGACGCCTTGTTGGGAAAACGAAACACGACCCGAGGTAAATCGAGTGTATCGCTTGTTATTATAGCGTAAAAATTTGTAATTTGATCTAAATTTACTAATATTTAGAAGCAAATATTAATGTAATTATACATTATAGAAATAATAATTTAATTATAGAAATTTTAATGTAATTACTCTGTTTTGTATTCTGTCTTGAAATTTATACTTATTTTAAATTACTGCATTTTTTTTATCGTTTTCATTGTACTGTTTTAGTTTTTATACCCCATTGAATACTAAAATGCCTGTTAGACGACATTTTCCTCCCGACATCAGCTCGCGTGAAACTAACGATCCCTAATCGAAATGTTTGCTTTTACGTTATTGTTATACTGAGGTTTTATTTGGTTTATTTACGGGCTTCATGTTGTATTACATAATTAGTTATTATTATAATTAGATATAAAATTGTTTTTTTACGGTTTTAAAATTTCCGTTTTATAGGTGGAAACACTACAATTAAACTTTCTGTTGAAACTTCCCTTAATGTTTTGTTCTGTCTGTTAGCAATTTGATTCCCATTCACCTGCTTGCCTGTCTGTCTTACTGTCTATCGTTCCTCGTTTTCTATTCAACGTCGGTATCGTATAGCATGCCATGTTCCTCTGTAGCTAAGGGTAGCGGTGGCGGTGGGAAGAGGGATCGCTGCGAGCGGGCGGCAACTCCGAGCTCTAGTGATGTTTAGGATAAGCCGGGGCCAGGAACCGTACAGAACTCGATTCGCCTCGGTTGACCTGACCTCTTTTACTTAGCTTAGCGTTGCTCATCTCTCTTTTTAAGTTGATTTTTATTTTACCTTTTAAGTATATGAATAAAATTAACTTTAATTATAGATTAATGGTGTGAATTTTGTTTCGGTTTATTGCTGAGACTTTCTCATTTACTAAAAAGTTTTTTGAATCGCTGTTTATTTTAAAATAATAATGTATAAGTCTTGTGCATTAACTTCTGATAATATCAAAAAAAAGTTAATGATTTCAGAGTAGAAATAAATAATTTCTATTCTCAAACAATTTGTGTTGATCATGCTTACCAGGAATATTCATTAAATATAAATTTTCTTACTTGTGATTGACCGATTCATGTAAAGCTGCCATTAATTGTTTTCTCTCCAAGTACTTCAGAATCGTACGATTACAGAGTTAGGTTTTCTTAAGGAAAACTTCGGCCGTGCTTTTTGATAGTTGTGTGGAGTTGATAGTTCCCGTCTCAACTTTATACAGTTCGGTCAGGTGGCAAAAGAAGATAATGAACATAATGTATTGTTAAATTTTTATTTAATATTTGTTAAATTGTTTTTTTTATAATGAAGGATACAGTCGGTGTAGAGGTTAGATTTCATTTAGGACATCTTTCAAACCATCTTTACAAAAACTTTTCACCTAGCACTTGATGAACTGCTTATAATTGTATGACATCGGATTATTATTAAACAAATATATTTAAAACTATATATTTAACTAAAAAAAAATAGTATACGAGTATTTAAAAGAATACTATTATTAGAATTATTATATTCATAAAAACGTTTGAATTTTTATAAGCATAAATTATGGTAATTTTTTTTAATCAAAAGAAATTAAGCAAGTTTTCAAATAAAATTTGCGATTCTGGAAATTTTCCCTATATTTTAAAAGAATATTACACACACATGATACTTTAGAAAAAAGTATATATGGATAAAATCTGTTAACTAAAGTTATTTTTCAGTTAGTGAAGTAGTGGTATTACAGGTTTTAAATGCAACCCCGTCGGGCTGGTATAGTGGTTAACGCGACATCGCAAATCCAGTCCAGAATTGTAAGGTTCAAACCGTAGTAAAGATAGTTACTTTTATACGGATTTGAATACTATATCGTGGATACCGGTCTTGTTTGGTGGTTGGGTTTCTTCAATTAATCATACATCCCAGGAATGGTCGACCTGAGAGTTACAAGATTCGAATTATGCTAATAAATCCGAAAGTAGTAATCAGTATCAATAGAAATATTTCTTTTAATTGTGACAATATCTAATATAGGTTTGTTTGCTAGGTTAGTAAGTTCTCAAGATTTAAGCATAAAACGTATTCGTGTATTTTAACTGAAAATTGTTATGCTTTATTAAGCTGAAGTGGAACTATAGCCTTTTGGATGATTTTTGAAGTTAGTTATTCTCCTCGATTTTTTTCAGTACAAATTGTATAGCGTAGATCAACTAATTACGGTGCCCCGGTATTATTTCAGTTATGCTTATTGTGTTACATAGCTGTTAGTTGCTTTGCGTTACACTCCTTAGTAATTTACTTAACTGAATAAACATAATTCCTGCACATTGTTTTTTTTATAATTACTTTTTAATTATTAATTGATAGAGTGAATAAGATTATCATAATTTATTTTTTTTATGTTTTAATTAGCTACTTTTAAATAACGGTAATTATTATTTCATGCTGTAATTATAAAATTTCAGTTTATTGTTAAGTTAATAATTTATTTAATTAAAAAATAGTATACGAGAATTTAAAAGAAATATAATTTTTTATTCATAAAAACTCTTTAAAAGTATAAATTACGGTAGTTTTTTTTTTAATCAAAAGAAATTAGCAAGTTTTCAAATAAGCTGAAAGTATGATCTTTTTTCTTCAAGTGTTTATATTTCATTATAGGTTTTTTCTTCATAAACTGCTGTTTAAAAGCTATAATATTTGTAATAAGGTTTCTCCAAGTACTACGTACCGATACTGCTTATTTTGGAATAAATTAAATTTAGTTTTGTGTTTATAAATCTTGAATTAAATTAGATAATGTGCGCTTCATTTCAAATGTTACAACTATTATTAACATCTTTATTATACTATATTACGGGGTGGAGGGGGAAATATTTTTTTTTGAAACGAGTACAAGCTTCAAGTACAAGTACAAGTACAGGGTTGGAGCAGGTCGGACCGACCGACGGACAGCGGTTAAGTTACTGTTGGTTTAGTCTGCCTGGCATGGCACCTGCCGTCCTTGGAACTTGTGTGCTGTGTGCCGGTCGATAACAGCAGAACGAGGTCACTGAGCGACCTTGCCGACCGACACCAGCACCCCACGTGCGGTTAACCCTCTCCTACCCTTCTATTAATTTTTCTTCTTTCTCGTACTCGCCCTCTACTTTACCGTACTCTTTCTTTGCTATGTGATGTTATTTATTCTTAAGTCTTGTAAAGACCAAACACCTTCACGCGTTTTCATGTAAGGCCTTTGTTTAAAAAAAATAGATTTTTTTAATGATTATACTAAACGTTTTTCCTGTATTTTAAAATATTTCACAATTGATTGTAATCTAATTTCGTAATTTGAGTCGTCCAGTTCATCGTTTTGATAATCTTGAACAATTGAAAGTTAATATTTTTACATGTAGTCTACATGAATACATTGTTCTGAATACTAATTATCCGATTTTATTTATTTTAAGCTGCGTGTTTTTTTTTTTTTTTTTACTCTGTTTTATGCGTATCCAAATCATTTTTACAGTAGTTACTTTAAAAACAAAAAGAAAAAAATACGAAAATGGATTTTTTTTTAATCTGCTTATTTTATTTAACGGTTTTCTTTAATCTTTTGTAATTTATATTAGTGCGAATGCATGTAAAATAAAACACTGCATATTTTTTATTTTTTTGAAAATAATTCTTTATTTATAATCACAAAATAGGTATTTATTCTGTTATTTATGTAAATCTTTTACTAAAATTATACATTTTATATCTAAAGTTACTTATAAAAATTATTAATTTTTTTGTATTAAATATTTACACAAAATTTTGGTATTTTTTACAATGTGCGTAGATTAAATTTTTATATTGCACTACCTGTGCTGCTACGTAGAAAAAATTAACGTGTTTTTATAAGATTTCCTTATTGGTAAATAATACAATGTTTTACTGTTTTGAAAGAAAGAAAATGCGTTTTTTTTTTTTCTGAAAAAAAGACAATTTTTAAGTATTATTTCATTAACAATTAGTGATTTTATTAATAAAAATAAACGCAATACGTTTGCTTTCAATTCAAATAGCTGTATGAGTTTACTTTTATTATTTAAAATAAATTCAAAAATAACATGAGAGACAGTTGTGAATTAAAACTTAAAAATGGTAATGGATATTATAATAACGTGTATAAAATTCATATTGTATCACTTTTATCCTTTCATAAGAGCTTTGATATGTTTACGTTTATTAAAATTAGTTGAATCATTATTAATTATTGAAATCACGTTAATAGAAATAACCTTAATAAGGTAATGATAACGGTGTAATAATATTGTTACCTTAAGTGATATTACCTCAAGTAGTACTAGGGATATTATAATCATTGACCTGTATTGTAATATATAATGCTCACTTAACTGGTAAATATAACTTAACAGAGCCGTTTAACTTACACTACTACTGCTACCGGTATCTTTACTTTTCAAAGCCGACAAACTTCGTTTCTCACAAAGAAATTAATTATTTTATCGGATTATTTAACTAAACACGATTTCGCAAATGTTTACAACATGAATCAATGCGCGTGTAACATTACTTTATTTTTTCCGGGTTTCTTCGTTTATTCTGTAAATTTTTTTTTCCGGGACTACCGTTAGGTATTACTTCAGTGGATGGAGATGAATGAGTTGTAGCTTGTGTGAAAATGCTACACCTGACCGGGGTTCGAACCCGGGATCTCCGGGTGAAAGGCCGAGACGCTACCACTACCGCCATGGAGGCCGGCAAAGTTTAGTTAATGATTTCGCCACATAAGCTTGAAGCTTGTCCGTGGATATGGAAATGGAATTTTGTAGCGTATGAAAAGTTTTATGCCTGACTGGGATTCAAACCCAACTTCCGGATGAAAGGACTAAGATGCTACCATTCCGCCACGGAGATCGGCTTGTTGTTTTCTTTATACGAATTAGGTTTTTTTTTTTTTTTAACTCGGTCTCCTGGCAATAGAATCGATTAAACTATTATATTTCATGTGCAGTAATGAGGAAACAAAAATTAAAAGTTAGGTGAAATTTTCATAGCTTTTATGCATCCCATTAAAGGAAATAAAAAGAATTTTTTAAATCATTCTACGAAAAATGAAGGAATTTTTTTTTCTAATAGCTTAGTAAAATGTTTTAATTTTTTTTTTTTAATGGAATATTTTCGATAACGATCACTTAAAATTTCAAAAACAAAAGAAACCCTTTTTTGGGGTTTTACTAATTGTAATTCAGACTTCCGTCTTTACGTCAAAAAATTTACTCGTATTAATACTAAGTGGTGTGTGTGTGTGTGTGTGTGTGTGTGTGTGTAAATAGAACATTATAAAATTGTATAAATAATTTCTGTATTTTTATTACGCTGCACATGATTACTATACGATCACATTATTTCATTTCATTTCGTTTTTAATTGATGTTTCGTTATTGGTATCGTTGTTAGTTTGACATTGTATTTTATCCAAGTATTCAACTTATTCTCGTATTCCAGAGGATCTTACCTCACGCTCAATAGTCTTATGTTTTACGTATATTTTCTCTTCATTGATTTTATCAAACGCAAGATTCTCTCGTGCTTTTCTTAAAAGTTATTTTTTTTTTTTACATAGAGGTGAAGTTTTATATAGTGCTGCTATACAATTAAAATTAAAACTAGGTAAAATCTTTGTTAAATAGAATAAAGCCTATTTTTTTAAAAAATGCTTTTTTAATGAGGAAATTAAAATTGTTCAATTTAGAATCTTGTGATTTTTTTTTTTAATTGCATCAAAATAATAGTTTACTAAGTTGGCGCAGTAAATGGTTGTTTTTTTAATTTGGTTCAAATTTAAAAAGTTAGAGTGACGTTTATTATTTTTCTAACTATATTGCAGTCTGTTTTTTTTTTTTTTTTTTAAAGTCTGTGTTATTTTACTTTATTCCATTAATAGGTTCTTATACAGATTTCTTTGTGTAACTAACTATTAATTGGTTTTAAATAAATATTAGTAAATATTTTATAATAATAATCACGAAATCTTTCTACATGTGAAATATTATAAAATACACAATCTTTAATGGATTTCTCTTTCTTTGTCTCTTTCTATCTACCTCAATATCCCCCATTTCCATCTAGGAACAGAGGAAAGTTCATCTTTACGTCAAGCAATTTACTCGTATTAATACTAAAGTGGTGTGTGTGTGTATGTATGTATGTGTGTGTATATGGATATATATATATATATTTAGAATATTATAAACTCTATAAATAATTTCAGTCTTTTTATTAGGCTGGATATAAAAATAAAATGAATAAGTGATTCGTAAACAAGCGTAAAATTGTTGAACACATTGAAACACGCTTTAAAACCATTTGTACGCTTAGCAACTGCGAACAAAAAATTTGGCTACCGGTGTGATCCGTCATTATCAGTATTTATTGGAAATTATTACTAATTTTTCTTTCATTAAGTTTAATTAAATTGTTACATACTTTCATAGAAAGCAATATATGTTGCTAAATATAATAAATTATATTTATTTATATAATACCAAAAATGTACTTAAAAATACACACACACACACACACACATATATATATATATATAAAGTTTTAATAATTATTTTTCAGCTTTTGGTGAGATGATTTTTTTTATTCTTTAGTGTTTTATAGTGGTTGCAATTTAGGCTCTCTTAGGCTGTAAAATATTTACAGCGAATTTGTGTTCAGTAGGTAGTGTTTATATATATTTTAGGTTTCATTTAAAAAGATAACAAAAATAATACTAGGTTTTTGCTTGCTGCCGGCCTCCATGATGCGAGTAGTAGCGTCTCGGTCTTTCAACCGGAGATCCCGAGTTGAGGTGAACCCGAGAATGAGGTGAATTGTAATTCACCTCATCCTCTGAAGCACTACCTAATGATGGTCCCGGAGGTTAAAAAAAAAAAAAAAAAAATCAATAAGTTTTTGCTTAATAAGAAATCGTTTTTATTTCTGTTAACAAAAGTATCTAGATAAGTGTTAACAAAAGAAACTTGATTCAAGACACTTTTGTTACCAATGCAAACTATTGCAGTAAAATGTAATAAAATAATAAAAAATATATATATATATTTGTATTGTAACAATTCAAATTAACATTAATTGAGCAGTTTTGTATTACAGTTCCCTTATTTATTGTTAACTAACAATAAAACATTATTACAATCAACCAACTTTGATTTATATTATCCATATAAAATACTTCTTTTTAGTTAAAGTAACCAATACTTTTGAAGAAAAAAAACGGTTTAAATAAGTCAAACTACGAAGATTGTGCTGATTTGTAAAACTTTGTCACCCGTACTGGTTGTGTGTTAGTAATCGCATGATTGATTCACTTGCGGTTTATTATCGTATCGTTACTGATAATAAATACCTTTTAAACATTGTGCGGTGTAAAAGAAATTCAGCGGTAATTTTTTACTTGGAAAATTAAGATCTTATTTTATAAACATAGACATAACAACTGAAATTGTATAATTTGAAATTACAACAACTGAAATTGTATAATTTGAAATTACAACAACTGAAATTGTATAACTTGAAATTACAACAACTGAAATTGTATAATGCAGCTTACGGATAAGTAAAAAAAAATATGTTTTTAATTATGAAATTGTCATAAAGTGATCGTTTTACGTCCTCGTCTGTGAAAGTGTATACGATTGTCCGTGAATCGCTCATATCTATTTTGATACTTTCAAACTTAGGTAACGGTTATAATGTGATTCCTAAAAAATCTAAACGTACTGTAAAATTCCTTCACTGCAATCAGGCCTGTACCTCACAGTGAAATTATTCTAGTTCCTGTGCCACCTGTGAATATATGTTTCGTAAGCAGCGATAAAGAATAGAGCAGTACTGTTAAAGACAACAATGATTTTGAATTATCATCCAATAAGCTACATCTGATATCACAATGTGAATTAAATGACTTTGTTAGGGATTTAAATTTATCCAAAAATGAAACTGAACTGTTAGAGGTACAACTGCAAGATTGGAATTTACTTTTAAAAAAAAAAATACAAAAATTTGGGTCTTTCGAAGCCGACAAAAAGAATTTTCTTAGTACTTTATTGATGAAAATAATTTGGTTTATTGCACAAATATTGATGAACAACTTATGTTGCACTTTGAACAATTTCATAAACCTGAGGATTGTCACCTTTTCATAGATACGTCCAAGTGTATTTTAAAAGCGGTTTACTAGACAACTGTAACAAATATCCCTCGATACCTATCGCTTGAAAGAGACATACTATGTGATGAAAGACGTTCTTGAAAAAGTAAATTATAAAAAAACATAGCTAGAACATATGTGGTGATTTGAAAGTTATAGCAATTTTGTTAGGCTACACTAAATACATGTATTTTCTTTGTGAATGGGACAGCCGAGCTAGAAATAAACATTATGTTACCACAGGGTGGCTCTCTTTATCAGTTTAGCCTCCGGAACTACCGTAAGGTAAAGATGAATGAGGAATCGTGTATGAATGCGAAAGAAGTGTAATCTTTACACTCTCAGGTCGACCACTCCTGAGAAGTGTGGTTAATTGAAACCCAACCACCGAAGAACACCGGTATCCACGATCTAGTATTCAAATCCGTATAAAATAACTACCTTTACTAGGATTTGAACCCTAAAACTCTCGAAATCAGCTGATTTGCGATGTCGCGTTAACCATTAGACCAGTCCGGTGGGCTAGCCACAGGGTGGCTGAAACGAGACAACTGCAAATGGGGAAAATATTATTCATGAGCTCTTAGTTGAATCCAAAAAAATAATATAATAATACTAATATAATAATAATAATACCTCTTCTTCATACCAAGCTAGGGCTATTGGAAAATTTTGTAAAAGCAAGAAGGATATTCCCGGATTTTTATACATCAGGTAGAAATTTCCGAATGTAAGCGAAGGAAAAATTAAAGAAGGAATATTTGTTGGTACTCACAATAGAGTTGGTTAGAGATGATATATTTATTTAACTCGATGTTAAATAATGTAGGAAGTACAGCTTGGGCTTCATTTAAAAACATTTGAAAACATTTTCTCGGCAAACAAAAATCCGACAATTACCACCGATATGATTAATCAACTTCTTACTTCATACAGATCTACGCAATGTAATATGTCTTTAAAATACATTTCCTCCACTCACATCTGGATTTTTTCCCGGACAACCTCGGTGATGTAAGTGACGAACCCGGTGAACGTTTCCACCAAGTCATTTCGGTGATGGAAAGCCCCTATAAAGGGAAATGTAATACTAACATGCTAGCCAATTGTTGTCTGTCAATAATTCGGGATGTACCTGAGGTTATTTATAAAAGAAAAGCACTAGCGAAATCATTCTAACAATAGGTATGGCCATACAAAATTTTACATATTTTAAATATATTATCCCTTAATTTTTTTTTGAAGCGTAATTTATTTAAAACTAAGGGCGATAGAGAAATTAATTTAAAGAAAGCAATTCAACAAATTGTATTAGAGAAACAATAAAAATTGTTGGTCTAATTTTGGGAAAATGTATGCCTCAGATGTTTGTAAACGTTTAATACTATCTCGTAATAGTTAATATAATATCCGAATAAATTAACATACAAAAATATTAACTTTTAAATTCGTAGGTTGATTTTTTTTTTTAATCATGGGACATTTTTAATAGCTACATTTGTTATTTTGTTAAGAGTGATATTTTAAATTGTAAAGAATTGCCTGATTTGATGTATCTTTTTTGTTATGAACTCTGAAAATTGGTTGGAACGATTTTTTTTTTTTAGTTGTTTTCTCTAGTATAAAATATTAAGTTAAGTGTGCTAAGAAAGATTTAGCAAATGAGTTGTAATTACTATTATAGACTTAATTTTTTCCATTTTATTGTAGCGTTAATTAGAATTAAAATTGGTTTTATTAAAATTAGTTTTACTATGTATATCCAAAGAAATTTTTGTTTTCCATTTTGGAACATTTTCCAGGTCCAAGCTCCGTCCATTATCCGTGTTATATTACGTTCCTTACGTTTTATATATTTACATTATTTCAAGTTTAATAAAGAAGTTATCGAACTTAAAATTTGTTTACGTAAAATACCTATTTTCGTAGAAAGTACGTTTAATTTTGTTTAAAATATAGATTTAATTAAGAAAATCAATTTTATAATAAAAAATTTATTTAATATGCGGTGGATAATGTGTTTACTCTCGTTCATTGAAGAAAATACAATAAAAAAATAGTTTACCGTAATTATCAATGTCTGGGTTTTCTTTTTCTTAATTTTTTTTTTTTTTTTTTTTTTTTTTTTTTTTTTTTTTTTTTTTTTTTAATTGAACTCTGATCCCAAAACATCGCTAAAGCTTTACAACCTTGCTTTCAAGTTTATGGATTTGTTTGTTTATGTTGCCTTTTTTTTTTACTGAAATAAAAAAGTAACTATTTCTATTAAAATACTTGTTCATTGCTTGAATTAATTCCTTGCTTTATAGTATTTGAATGAGAGAGAGTTATATGAAACTTTAGAAAAACTAGTCTGATAATTGAAGCCTTTGATCCTTTGTTAAGTATTCCGCAGGATGTTTCTTTATCTTTTATAATTGTTTTTATTATTTGATATTATTTTTACGTGAAATTTTTTACATTTTGTATCTCTGTGTTTAATTGCAAGAATATGTAGTTTGTTGTTAATTACATTTTATCGTCACGATAAAAATAGTAATTTATAAAGGATTTCTTTTTTAAGTGTACACAAATAAACTTAAAATTTTGATATATATATATATATATATCTGTATCTTACTGTGAAACAACTTTTCCTGACTGACTGATTTATTAACGCCAAGCAAGAACTACTGAAAATAAATTGATAGAAATTTGTATACGCGTTCTTTTTATGGTGTTAATGTACACTAAGAAAAGTTTTTGTTATTCCGATTTTAAATGGAATAAAATTGAGTTTTACTTTTTTTCTTCTTTTTTTTTTTTTAATTTCTCTGTAACAAATGAAGATATCAACTTCAGTTTTGGTGTGCATATTTTTCATGTGAACATCAATAAAACAATTTCTTGATTTTTCGAAATTTGACCTTGAAAGGGGTGAAGAAAGGTAAAAAAAATTTGACAATCGCAAATTTCCCTTACTTCCGACTCTTAACGAGATGTTCACTGTATCGGAGGCTTGCAAATACTCTTCAGATAAATATCTAAAAAAAAACATTTTCAGATTTGTTTGAAATTCGATTTTTTAAGGGGCGCGACTGGCTGTATCTCTCTACATACTCTCTCTCCAGTTACATTTGAGTAAAAAGCATAAAATTAAAAAAAAAAAAAATTGACCGCGTCGAAAAATGATGCAAGTAATTTTATAAAGCGAGCGAAGCCGCAACGTAATGCATATATATATATATATATATAATGAACATGGGTGCAACTGTTGTTAAGAAGTAATTTTATATACGTAAATTGAACATTTTAAATACGGATGTTTTTAGGAATTGCAAAGTTTTTATTATGTAGGGATTTTTTATGAATGATTTTTATTTATTGGTTGACAATGAATATTATGCAATGCCGTATTCGTAAATTGGTTTTTTATGTTGCGAAGGTTAAGGTAAAAAGGAGGTATACAAATTTAATTCCGTAAGTTAATAAATAAATTCTTTAAATTAACCAGCGCGCGAGTTATTTGCAAATTACCATATCGACACCGGTGATCGATGTAATTCTGATAAAATCTTTATTAAGCTGTAAATTTAAATTAAATATATTAGACGATTATTAAAGTAATTAAAAAGTGGTTTTACCGGTTCTGTTTGCTATTTGTATCCCCGTTTAATAAATTTTATAACACAGTAAACGGTACTGTTGTTATTAATTAAAGTCGTTTAGTTTTACTGGATAATATTTACGGCATTGACAGTGAACAGTCGAGGTGGTGGTCCTTGTGTTTTTCATTTTCATCGCTTATTGCACGCCAACTATTTTATCCACCCTTGATTTGGCCCTGTGTAATATCGACTCGACCCTCAAAGTAAGAGTTAGGCCGGTTCTTTTTAAAATATTACCTTGCGACAATCCTTCCTACCTTTCGCATGCTGACCGTTAGGTAATCAAATTAAATTTTTTTTTGGATGTTTTATTATTTATTAGCCTGTATTAATACTACTATTATTACCGTTGAATTAATAAATTATCGATTACTTTCATTTTTAACATTGAATTTATTTATTTGTTTGTTTATATTTGTTTTGTTAGGGGGGGAAGAAATTTATTCAATTGAACCGTATTTAAACACGGGAGACATTGCCTGTTTGGAGGTGACTAAAAGTTCTGATAATATTTAAATCACTTCATTGGAAATTAAATAAATTTTACTTCCGTGTACAAAGTAAAGGAAGGTTATCAGATTTTAACGGAAATATCCATTTTGATCATCCCTAAATCCATTTTGATTAATCCCGGCGTGACGTCTGTGACGTGTACTGTGCGTACATAACACAAAAACGATTGGCCGTAGGATGTTGAAATTTTTGATTTAGGACTGATGTAACATCTAGTTGTGCCCCACCCCTTTTGATTACAACCGTCTGAACCAAAAGTGTCCAAAAAAGCCCAAAATTTAAAAAAAAATTGGATTTTGGACTTTTTCTTAACTGCAGTAATAAGCCCTAATTGAGAGCTTTTCAACAATCATATCATTTTAATTGGCTATAACTTTGAGACCATTTTCATTGGTCTCAAAGTTATAGCCAATTAAAATTTTAATTAATGAAATATAATTAAAAATTTATGTTCTTTCAAGGGTTTGACATATCGGTTTGAGTCAGACTTCGTTTCCTGCTTTTTAAATTTAAATATATTGATTTATTAATAATTATTAACCTCAGATTGAAAAAAAAAATTACGATAAATAGTAATTCAATAACAAAAAAAAAAAATATCAATAGTTATTAATGAAATAAGATTTTATATACTTTTCTTTGTAAAACAAATTTGTATATGTAATTTAATAGGCGTACAAGGAAGTAATATGGTGTCCAAATCAGATTTGTTTGTATGCGAGTATAATTTCAAGAAAACAACGATTTTTAATATTATTAATTAAAGTTATAAACATATTTGAATTTGTATTACTTCATTTTAAATATCGTTACTAGATACTGTTCATGTTATTCGTTGTGTATTTTTGATTTAGTATTAAGGAACTAACCCACCGGGTTCTAGTGGTTAACGCGACATCGAAAATCAGCTGATTTCGAAGTCGAGAGTTCTAAGGTTCAAATCCTAGTGAAGATAAA
>JAAAKQ030165034.1:0-12626 GCA_010016005.3 Zanna intricata
TGCCTGACCGGGATTCGAACCCGGGACCTCCGGATGAAAGACCGAGACGCTACCACTCGGCCACGGAGGCCGGCCAGAATGAACAATTAATAAAGAACGAATGAACGTTAATAAAGAATGTAATTGGTAGTGGAGAACATGAAACGGACATAAATTTACATCAATTTTCTGCCATAATTAGACTATTTTTTTAACCAATTATAAAAAATAAACCATTTTGTTTAAAATAAAAGGTTTAATATTTTTTCAATTATATAAATTTAGATAAAATTAATATTTATGGAGTTGTAACAGATTCAAAAATACACATGGCCACCATTTTATATTTTGCGAAGATATTTAAGTCCCCTGATTTTTTGCTAATTTTAAAACTTTATTACCAAAATGCTTATCAAATATTAATGTGATTCCTCTATCCGAACTTGTGATGTAAATTTTTATATAAAAATCACAAATTAGCGGACAGGGGGAGAAAGAAGGAGAAATTGCCATTATTCTAAGGATATTTTTTTTAGTTTTACAAGTACAATCCGAAAACGTTATGCCAGTCTACCTTCTTTGAAATACCGTATATATATATATATATATATATATAAATTTTTTCAACAAGTTCGTCAGTACTTCGGCGGTAAGAGTCTGCAGAGCTGCACAGTACAACGAATTCAACGAACTATATTGACATTTCTAATCATGACCTAACTTAGAAATAAAATAAAAATGAAAAAAATAGTAAAAAATAAGTATGAAAGAATACTTTCAAAAAATATCTCGAATTTTGTTAGAAAACTTGTTTTTTCTTCCATTTGATGAACCACGGGACTCGAATATGTCAGTTGTCCTCAAAAAGGTGGGTTTACGAATCGCGCCGCTAGATAGAACTTAACGGCGCCTTTGAATTTACGAATGATCTCGTACAAAAACTTGATAATGTAGTTGAAATAATAAAATTCAAAAGAAAATATACTACAGTTTGTACAGTACAGTACATTTTTTTTTACAGTACAGTTTTTTTACAGTATAATGTGCTACAGTTTTGTTTTAATAGTAAATGAAAGTACTGAAGATTAAACAATTTTTTTTTTTAATTCTCATTAGTTCATTAAAAAATAAATAAACGTATTAGTTTACAAGAGATTATGACTGCTCATAAAACTAAAAAAACACGAACAGTAGGAAAGTTTTGCAACTGTGGCAATAAAGATTTGTTACATAAAACAGAAATAAATTCGTTCGGTAAATTTTTATTCTGAAATTAGAACTATTTGAACTAATTGGGAAAATAAAAAAAAGTTCATATAATAATAATATAAGAAGTCTATCCACATTTACGATAAAAATCGGTGGTTACACTTACAAAGTAATAAATGCAATATTATATCACGGATCTTCGATTCGTGGAGGTTATAATAATAGTTTTATTAAAAAAAGTAAAAATATGGTATGAAGTGATTGGTATAAAAAAAAAAAAAAAATTGGCCGAGAAAATAAAAAAATATATAATTCATAAAAAATAATAAAAGAATATTTTAACAAAACGAAATGATATGAAGAAAAAATTACATTAAAATTGTAAACCGTAAGGTAAGAGACTCGCATACAGAAAATCATTTCTGCCGCTCAAAAAACAAAATATTTTTGTAATATAAAATAAACTGTTGTTAAAAAAAAAGATAAGATTTTACACACTTCTGTCATCAAAATCTGTTATTAATTTAGAATTATTTTTAAAAATACATATTAAATAGATGAAATAAATAAATAATAGATAATAAACAATGTTTAAGCGTTCCATATAATAAGCAAGAAATAGAAAAATTTGTTACAAAACTCTTACCGGCCCGATTTCATTTATTAAACAACGAATAATCATAAGAATTGTATTATTTCTGTAAATTTTATCTATTATAGTATATCTATTACCTACTACATATATTTAACATATATTTTTTTTAAGCAAAATTCTAAATTAATAACGTATTTTGATAATAGAAATGTAGTTTCTTACCTTTTTTATCAGTATCATTTTTTGTTAAAAAGAATTTTGTTTATATTACAGAAATTTTTGTTTTTTGGGCGGAAAAATGATATCTGCGAGACTCTTATCGTACGTTTACAATTGCATTCTAATTATTTTCGATTTATCATATACATTACACAACAATTTTAGAGTTATCGTTGATAAATTTAATAGATATGAAAATTGTTCTTTTTCTTGGCAATTATAGATAAAAATCTCTTAATACAAGTTAATCTTTTATAAAATAACTTATTTACTTCAATTTGAAATATATAAGACTTACATGGTATATATTTAATCTTTTAATTTACCAGATAAAAAAATATTATAAATAAGACGTGATTTATGTAAGAAATATTAGAAAATTAAAATTATATTAAAGGATATATTTTATTATAAAATTAATGTAACATAACCAAACACAAATAAATCAAACGATTATTTTTATACATTTTAAATTAAACTTATCGTTAAAAATAAAAAAATTCTACATTTTGATAAACGATAATGATATGGATAATAAAACGCTTGATTGAATGATAATGAAGGTAACAGAATCCTTTACTGTTTCATGAACAAAGTGGAATTAGAAGACGTGGACACTCATGCATTGATGATGTTTTTGCCGTAAAACAGATTACCTATAAGAGGAGAGAGAATTCAACTTAGAGACTCAGCTGGCCTTTGTAGAGTACGAAATAGTCTTTGATCGAATAGACAGAGGATAGCTGTTAGAAATAATGGAAGAGCCTATTCTCTATCTATCTATCTATATAAGGCAATTCAAGGCATTTAACATTGTAGGAACCCGTTATTTTAGCATCACAAGAAGGTTCCTTTAACTGCATTTTGATTAACAAGATTTAACGGCATGGATATAAATTATAATTTATACTGTTTAGCGTATTAAACTGTTAATTATTTTTCTTTAATGTTATATATGCATAATATGAGAAGAGAAAAACTTGATGAAATATAAACATAAGTTAGGTAACGTCTTATTTTATTAGAGTAGAACTGGAATTAAAAATTTATTTTTAATCTCTGTAAATTGAAATACAAGATTACATTCCAAAAACCATTTACTAGAAAAATATTACTTAAAATCTAAACCTATATAGCCATTTCGGTTGCAAACAACGATCACAGTAGTAGATACTACGGAAAAGTATATATGCTACAGTAAATTTGATAAATTATGCATGATTATGCATAATTACCGGCGAATTTGATTAATCACCTCCAATATTTAAGACTAAGTTATGTACTTCGAATATTTAACGTTAATAAGATGAGGTTAACGAGCGAAGCAAGCGTAGCTTATGTTTGATTAGAATATAATAATCTAACACAACTAAAGATAGTTATTTTTATACGGATTTGAATACTAGATCGTGGATACTGGTGTTCTTTGGTGGTTGGGTGTCAATTAACCACACTTCTCAGGAGTGGTCGACTAGAGATTGTACTTCATTCGCATCGCATTCATACATATCATCCTCATTCATTCTCTGAAGTTAATACCTTTATGGTAGTTCCGGAGGCTAAACAGAAAAAAAAATCTAACCCAACGGGTTGGTCTATTAGTTATACTTGTCATCGCAAATCAGCTGATTTCGAAGTCAAGAGTTCTAAGGTTCAAATCTTAGTAAAAGCAGTTACTTTTTATACGGATTTCAACGCTAGATTGTGCATATCGGTGTTCTTTAGTGGTTGGGTTTCAATTATCACACATCTCAGGAATGGTTTACCTGAGACTTTACAAGACTACATTTCATTTACATTTATACATATCATCCTCTGAACTTATACTTTACGGTGTTTCCGGAGGCTAAACAGGAATAAAAAGGTTATAATCTAACCAAACATAACATACGCTCGCTAACCTCAACTAATTAATAGTAATGTTTTGATTATTTAAATAATAAATTCAGTATTTACTGCTTTTATTCGAGTTGTTATTTTAATATCTTAATATGGAGAATATGTAAAATTACCGGTATATTTAAAAAATTCCTATAATTTTATTAAATTCTCAACAAAAAAAAAGCCATCAATATTCTGTTTGACTAATTAAAATTACTTACAAAAGGCTATAACACATTTATAACCGGGGTTTTAGAATTATAATAAAAATAACAGTAAAACTAATGTGTACTGACACTAATGTGGCTGTTTTAGGCAATCGTAGAAAACATCACATTAATTCGAACTAACTCAAATTAGCCCACTACTATTTAACGTCTCTGTTATGAGTCAGGTAGATAAAACTTATCTTAAAATATAAATATAATAATATATTTTATTAACAAATGGATGAAACAGGAATGTATAATCCTCATCTTGATTCTTAGTTACGCTTTTCAGAATAAAAGAGAAATTCATTGTTTCTCAAGAATACTGTTGAGATTAAGGGATGACAATTAAGTACACTTCATAATAAAGCTACCTATTGTAATGGGTACCACGATTCAACTTCCGGAAAATTTCGAAATATCTTTGCGTTTCATATCCCCCACACACCAATACCAACTCAGTTTAAAATTTTTTAAATATATTTATTTATATATATATATATATATATATATATTTTACTTTTCTGGACCTGATAATTGCGGTAATTTTGCGCCAATCACTTTTAAATTCATACATAAAATATAACATCTAAAAATGTCGATCGAGTTCATTAATGGGCAAAATCGGATCATGGGAGTGGAAATGGGAGGGCTTTTTCGAAAAAACAGAATATTGCTACAACTTTCTTATTGAGTAAAATATCGAATTAGTTTAAAGTTTTTAAAAACTTAATAATTAAAACTTAATTTATTTTTTTTGGATAAGGGCCTAAAATTAATCTAAGTAAAGTTTTATGCCCAATCAACGGCCCAAAGGGTGAAAAAAATTAGGTTTCGAAGACAAAATAATCATATCTCCCTTAATAGGCACAGTATCGAATCAGTTTAAAGTATTCATTAGTCCTCTAAATATTACCAAAAACTTTTGTACGTAACAATGTTTGATATGAACAGCCCTCACGGCAATGGTTGATAAAAATATTACTGGAATTGTAAGACTATGAGGCTTGTCGTTTGCCAAATTTATGAACCTTTTTTTTTCATATGCAACCATTGTTGTATTTTAACCAGTTGTTGTAATTTTAACATTTATATTTTAATTTTAATGACCTCAAATTGAAGAATGATTTTTGCTGAGGATTGTCGAATGACCGAAAGTGCTAGAAAAGAGAACACGGACAAATTGTTAGTAAGATTGAATTTAATTTAAATTATATATAAACAATATTGTATGCCATGCTTAAAAAATTTATAATAGAATACCTTACTTTCTGTTAAACCAGTTCGCAAAAAAATTCTTTTGGTATTTTGGATGTCCGAGCTACGGACATGTGCCGAATTACGTTTACTTCATCCCCAACAGATTGTTGTTCTTCATGTTCAGCAGTATGTGAAGAGCGGTAATGATCCAGTGGCATTGAAATATCCAAAGAAAAATTCTGTCATCTGGAATCCTCCTAATCGGAAACGTTTGATGATATTCTTGCTGTGCAGCTCGTGAGTTTCCATTGCAGAATCCATAATCAAAAATGATATCTTCATACTCTTCATTGGAAAATTGTTTAAGGCATTGTTAGGTAATGATATACGTGCACTATCCATTCACTTCTTTAAGTGTTTATTGATGTTAGTAAAAAAAACTTTATTGTTAGAATCGACTGTTAGTACTCCCAACTTAGGAAATAAATTATTTAAATATAATTAATTTTAAATTAGCTTTAAAATTTTCTAGTAGTTTTATGTTTTTTTTAAAGTTTGTTTTTTAAATATTAAATTGTTTTGTTTTTTAACATTACATATTTTTTTTTGTTTATTATCTAGTTAAGATCTACCACATTTTGATATGTTTTGTTTTTACACCGAAACATTAATAAACATCGAAATTCATAGTTTCAGTGGACTTTATTAATTACATTTCACTTAACATTAATTCTCTACAAATTCTGTTTATAGAATTCGTATAAAAAATTACCAAATTTATTTTATGCTAAACGTAAAATAGTATGTTTTTAAGTGCAATCTTTTGTCTTTTACCGCAGATTTCCTGAAAGCTACTAAGAATATAGTTCTCAGATTTGTTATCAATTTTTCAGGTTAGATTTTGTATAAGAGCACTGCCTAAATTTGGGTCCCAAAAATTATTCTGACTTAATTTTATTAAAGTCGTAGAAACTAGGACAAAATATTTCGCCAGCTAACAAACCGTTTACGAGCCAATATTTATATGAAACTTCTTCTTCATTTTTATCAATAGAAAATTTCCTGACAATTTGTTATGTTCCTCGTGAATCACTTTGTTTAATTAGGTACGTACCAACAACTTTTTAATTGTACAGAATATAAGATGCCCAGCTATTAATAGAATGATTTACAGAGAAAACCAAATAACAATTGATCTGGTGATGATAAAGATAAACATGATAAAAATAATTTTAAAAAATCAAAAATTCAACGTTACTCCGGCTACACCTGAAAAAATTGAACTCTATGATATGAAACGCTGCTCATAAAACCAAACTCATTAAAAAAAAACGAGCATTTATGAGGCATACTCATAAAATTAGGGCCGTTTGGTCGTTAAAAAACTCTTGAAAAAAGGTTTTTACTTACAGTTTTAGTTTACGATACATCTACTTCACTTTTCCACATAATCGCCATTCAGTTCTAATCGCTTTACGTAACGTTCCACCAGTTTCTTCAACTCTTCTGCATAGAAGTTCGCCACCTGGAACTTAAACCGGTTGACAACGACCATCTTGAGTTATTCGTCGTTTTCAAACTGTTGTCCACCAAGCCACTTTTTCAAATACAAGAAGAGGAAGTAGTCGCTAGGTGCAAGGTCGAAACTATATGGAAGATCGTCAAAAAGTTCCCAACGAAAATCTTGAATCTTCTTCCTTGTTAAGGTAGCGGTGTGTGGACACCCGTTGAAGTGATGGAGGATTACGCCAGACGTCAGTTTCTCGCGTCGTCGATTTTGGATCGCACGTCTGAGTTTGGTGAGTGTTTCTCAGTACATTTCAGTTGTAATTGTTGTTCTACATTCCATGAAATCAACCAAAATCACGCTCTTTTCGTCGATCTGAATACTGGGCAAGCCACTCTGCTCTTCGTCATGAAAATTTGTGCGGCCATTTTTAAAGTCTCGACAACATTGGCTAAGCTTTCCTTCACTCATTACTGTAGGTCCATACACTACGCAAAACTCCCGATGAATTTCAGCAGTTGAAGATCCTTTTGCACACAAAAATCGAATCACAGCGCGCACTTCACAACTGGCGGGGGAAACGATTGACGCTGACATTGCGATCTGCATTCACCGCCCAAAAAAAAACTACTTAATCAAAATAATAACTGGAGTGCCATCTTAAATAGCCGATAGATGGTCCTGCATGCGTGAAATTATGTTCTGTCTCGCTAATATTTAAATATAAGCCGATGCCCCTTACTTGATGAATATGCCTCGTATAAATTGATATATAAAGTAACAATTATAATTTAAAATACGTAGCCAGCTGAAAGAAAGAGTGAAATAAAAATAAAGGAGTATTTGGTTTATTGTAAGTATATGAATCCAACGAAATCGGATGCTGCCAGCCTCGTCTGGAAATTATGAAATTATCATGAAATTATCTTATTACAAAGGATGTTTTCAGAAAAATATACGTAATAAACAGAAATTTTAAAGATTCTAAAAATATTCCGTAAAGTAAGGAAGCTTACTTTTCAATAGTAAAGCAAAATTAAAAAATTAAACAGTGTTGTTGGCTTCATTCATAACAACATTTTTTGATGATTTCATTGTTAAACAACAATAGAAGTATTAATCAACTTCTTAAATTTTAAATTTATTAAAAATCCGTCAAAAGAATTATCATTCATGTAAGTTAAATATTTTCCTTCTCTTATATTCATAGATAAAAAAAATATATTCATAGAGGAAAAAAAGTAAATATATATATTTGATTGATTCACGCTGTCATCTTTCGAAAAATAAGTTTTATGTATAACTACAAAAAGAGGGGGTTAAATCGTGGTAGACTGTTTGAATAGAGGTTAAAATGTTTAATGTTAAATTTACGCTATATTAGGATCCCCTAAAACTGCGATAATATTAGTTTTTACCGTTACTTTTTTATTATTCTAAAAAATTTGGTTTTGTAATGTTTGATTAAGTATCATTTAGTTTTCAAATTTTTGTTTTTTATCATTTTTTTTTTTTTTAATTCGTTTATTTTACAAATATTTGCACACTTTTTTTATGAATAGATTTTTCTTAATAACTAACGATGATGATGATGATTTTTTAACAATCGAAATGTCCATCATAGCTTAGACCTTAAGTAATGTTTAGTAGGCAGTTTCAGCGAAACTATGTATTCCAAGCAGTTGAAGATCCTTTTGCACACAAAAATCGTCTAAAATCGTCGTAGCGTAGTGCGTTGGGAAGTTTTTTTAATTACCGTTTACGATTTTGTAAAGATATTAAAGATATTTTGGAACAAACAAAAATTATCGTTTTACTTCATTATTATATTTCTGTCCTCATGATAACAGAAATGTAATGAAGTAAAATGAAATGATTAGACGGTCTAGCGAGTGAAGCAAGCCGTGACCAGCTAGTGTAGAGTGCCGGCCTCCGTGGCGGAGTGGTAGCGTCTCTGCCTTTCATCCGAAGGTCCCGGGTTCGAATCCCGGTCAGGCATGGCATTTTCACACACGCTCTAATTCATTCACCTCATCCTCTGAAGATATACCTTAACGGTGGTTCCGGAGGTTAAACAAAAAAAAAAAAAAAGAAAAGCTACTGTAGAGTGCCGGCCTCCGTGGCGCGAGTAGTAGCGTTTCGGCCTTTCATTCCGGAGGTCCCGGTTCGAATCCCGGTCAAGTATGGTATTTTTCACACACGCTACACATCATTCATATGTAATACTTAACTGTGGTGGTTCCGGAGGTTAAAAAAAAAAAAAGCTAGTGTAGAGTAAGTAAGACGTTTTCAAATAAAACATAGAAAAACGCTAATTAAGATAGGCGTCTAATTACAACGTATATTTCAATTAAATAATCTTTTTTCTTTTTTGGGTAAAAAAAATTTCTTTTATTCTAATTCCAACAGTTGTTTAGTAAAGCTCGTTTTTTTTTTTGTTCATTCCTTTATCAGTTGTTAGATTTTATTAACCTTCGAGACCACCGTTAGGTATTGCTTCAGATCGAAATAATGTTTTAGCAAGGGAAAATACTATACTTGACTGGTATTCGAACCCAGGACCTCCGGTTTAAAGGATATTATTCGCGCTACGGAGACCGAATCAGTTGTTAAAAATATATTTTTTTTAAATTAAAAAAAAAAATTTTTTTTTTTTTATTTTTTATTTAAAACATTTTTTTTTTAAATAACATTTTTTAATTTTTTTATCTTAAATAAAAAATAAAAAAATAATAAGTTTAATATTTCAATTTTGTTGTAACATAAAGTTTAATAATTAAAGTAATAAATAACAATAATCCATTTTTATAATATTTAAGCTGCTAAAGGTGAAAAAAAGGAAAAGGTAAAAAATCGATGAAAAATGAAAATTTACCCGGTAACGTTTCTTGTCGTGTTTTTAACCAATTAAAAGAGTCGATGAAGTTCGTCGCGACACCGCGCAATATAAACCTTTCTGCTCACGAGTTAAAACAGTGTACTGAGGTCGCTTCACCTTTGTCAGTGGTAAAGTTGATTTGCGTGACGCATTGTGTCATTCTAAATACATACATCTACATCTCTGAGTTTTGCTTTAGTTCGGTTATACATCCTGCGGTTTAATGTAAATGCGACTGTCATACAAGTTACACTTTCACAGGTTTTTATGTTATTTTATAACTTAATAGGTTGTACTGGTTTTTTTTTAGATTACAATATTTTTTTGTTGATTACTTTGTTTAAAAGTGAATTTAACAAAGAAAAAACTTTTTATATAAAAAGATTTAGTGAAATAATCTTCAGTAATTTTCCTTTTAAGTCGCTTGTGAAAATGTTTATCTATTTAAAAAATGCTTTTTTTAAAATAATATTGATTATCTTATGTATTTTAATAGGATTTATGGCTTGAAAATAAAAAAATAAAATTTAAAGTTTAAATTAACTTATAATTAATTTTACCAAAAAGACATTTGATTAATTTGGTAAACTTATGATGCAGGTTAAAAAATCTTATTGTAAATTCGATTTTTTAAATTTATGTCCTTTTTTTTATTGATTATTAATCCATCACGTAAAATTGAAGCCTGGTCAAAGGTATGTAGAGCAAAAATTTTATAGGATGATAAAATTCCATTCCGGGATTCAAACTTGAGACTTTTTGAATTAAAATTCATATAGTTTCAATAATGATTATTAATTTAATTTATAACATTTACTCTTTTTCTATTTTAGTTTTTTAAAATATTTCAATGTAAGTTCATAATGTTTATATTAATTGTACAGCTATTAATTTTAATGATTATAATTACTTTAAATGTTTTTTTACTAATTACTTCTTATAAGTGATACATATATTTACCTTTTATTTTCAACTATTTTCTGAAGATAATATTGATATGAAAACATATAATTTATATATATACTTTTCATTACAAACAAATTTCCTAGTTCATATGGAGTGTCAGACGAAATTTTTTACTTGGATGGCCTTTCGATCATCAAATTACAAGAGAAAATGTATGAAAGAAATTTTTAATGTACAAAAACTTACACAAGTCTGACAGAGATTAATATATAAGACGTTTGTATGATAAGGGAAGATGCTAATAATCCACCACAGAGACCTGCCTAAGAATAAAAATAAATATATTTGTTTCTGTGTCTAGTGCTGCTATCCTTTCTTAGCTTTATTCTTTTATCTCTTGTTGACGCATTTCGGAACCACGCCATTGACAGAAATTATTGTACTGATTTCTATTAATATTACTTTATATTAATAGATATTATACTTTATATTTCTATTAATCTTTACATATCGTTTGGTCAACACCCCTCCCTATATTTGACGTTATGCCTTTTCTGGCTTTCTTCTTGTTCATTCATTATTAACGATTATTCTTATTTTTTTAATTTTATTTATCTATTATCCTATCCTGTTTTGGTCAAAATCCGTTATAAGCCAATAACGCTTCCGTTAGTTGGTTACTTCTTAGTTGGTACCATCTAAAAATGACATTATACAAGACTACACTTCATTCACATTCATAAACATCATCCTCATTCATCTTTTGAAGTAATACCTTACGGTAGTTCCAGAGGCTAAACTGATAAAGAAAAAAAAAATGGTACCATGAAGCCCACCGGTGTAGTAATTAACGCGACATCGCAAACTAGTTGATTTCGAAGTCGAGAGTTCTAAGGTTCAAATCCTAGTAAAGGTTGTATTTCTACATGGATTTGAATACTATACAGTGGATAGCGGGTGTTCTTTGGTGGTTGGGTTTCAATTAACCACACCTTTCAGAAGTAGACGACCTGAGACAGTACAAGACTACACTTCATTCACATTCATATATCATCCTCATTCATCCTCTGAAATAATACCTTACGGTAGTTCCGGAAGCTAAACAGAAAAAGAGAGAGAGATGGTACCATGAAACCGTATTTTGGAATAAGAAAATAAATAAATAAGATTATAAATGTAATATAACCAAACTTAACCTACCTCGCTTCGCTCGCTAACCTTGACTACCGAGATTATAAATATTAAAAAATAAAGATTATGTTTATAATCTTATTTGTTTATTTATTTTCTTATTTCAATATAGAGTTTCAGAAGTGTCATCTAGGAACTAACAACAAAAGCGTTGTGGATATGTAACGGATTTTGACCCCTATTTTCAATAAATTGAGGCTCTTGAAAAGGATAGAGGAGTGTTGATCTGTTCATTTATGATCGTTTTATTGTTGCTTTTTAATTTAAAGATTTCTAGATTTTCTAAAATATTCATTCTCCTTCCTTTAACACATTTGTGAATTAATTTTATTGATTATTTCATTTTCATTGGGGTATGTCCTTCTTTTGTTAATGCCTTGCATAATTAGAAACCTTTTTTTATTTTTAAAAGATCTCATGTGTTCGTTATATCTTATTTTATTTTTCTTCCTGTTTGTCCAATGTATGTTGCATTATATTTATATTTTATTTTGTATATACCATTACTGTTGTATATATATATTTTTCTTCTATGTTGCTATTAAATATAATCTTTTTAAGTGTATTATTTGTATATATATCCATTTTTAAATTATATTTCCTAAATAATTGTTTAATTGGGTAAATATTTTTCCCAGTAAATGTTAATTTACACCATTTAAAGGTTTCTTTATCGTTTATTTTTTTTTTAATTTCATTTAATTTTTTTTTTTTTTTTTAATTTTACGACCCGGAAGGACCAATTAGTCATTTATGTTTAGTCTTTCTTATCTTTCAATACTCTTTCATTTTCCTGGAAAAATCCCTTTTCCGTTCCTCTGTCCAAACCGTCCCCGTTCTCTTTTTAGGCTT
>JAAAKQ030165067.1:2325-12626 GCA_010016005.3 Zanna intricata
TAATGTAACTCCAGAAGTTATGACCCAGCATATGCTTCGCTCACGGCAGTCCTGGGATTCCGTAAGCAGATTCGTTACCACACTGCTTAGAAGGAAAGTGGAGATCGACAGGTTAAGAGAGTACTAGTGTGCGTTTCGTCTTGGGTAAAAATAAAAATAAAAAAAAAAAGAGTAAAAAGACCCGAAATGGCGGGGAGCGAGCTCTGTTAGAGTATGCAATGAAAGAAACGACCGAGACCCGGCCGTCGGAGGTGGGAGCTGGGAACGGCATAGCCAGGCCTGGCCTCTCCGCCTCTATACACGGTTAGAGGTAAGGCACTTGAATAAGATCCAGACACGGTGAGCTGACCTGCCGCGTCGGACTGACAGACCGCAGCTGGGGAGGCCCACTAGAGTCAAGGACACTCCCCTGGGTTGAGCAATACTTCATTGTAGGTCCGACCCAGGAAAGGAGAAATGAAAATAGTAAAAGAGTAAAATTAACCATTCACCTGATTTGATTAAATAAAGTGGACACTGACTGGAAAATTTTATGAAATATATTGTTTTTCAGAAAAAAAGGAGATATTAATATCTAAATATAATATCAAGGACTTCGATTTAGAATAAGTTAGTGGTTTAAAAAGGTATTGTAATTAGCTATCTCAAAGTGTGTTCAGTTGTGTAAAGAAAGCAACAGGATATCATTTCACTACTTACTTTTTCTGGAAATGAACCTTCCATTTCATTTTAGGAAGTGACTGGTATCTTATGTCAAGTTGTTTGTCTTATAAGAAAACTAGAATAGTATAATAAATTTTTATATTTTTATTTAATAATACGATAAAATTTTAATTAGACATATCTGAGTAAAATAAAACTAAAAATTTATTTTTACTCGTTGAAAAATCGATTACTTTAATCTTATCTATCTTCTACTTCCTAACTTACGGGTGTCTATTTAAAATTAATGTATTTTTCCAGCGTAATTTATCATTACCAAGAAATTTACTTTTTCAAATAATCAGTTAATATTAACTTAAAATTATGATTTTTATTTCAATTCATAAATTTAAATTTTGATCTTTTTAACGTTATTAATTGAAGACTTTATTTAAGAAGTTGTGTTGGGTCTTAAATCAATTAACTCTTTCTTCTCCAAATGCGATATAATAAAGGTATAAATATGAACATCCAAACCAATTATATCAGAAATGTTTCAAGAGATGACTAGACAATATGATTTATGCTATTTAACGATTAAACTAACAGTTTAAAATCATGTTTCATCCCATAGATGATTTTATTACTTAGCTTAATACTATTAACTATATTAACTTAATATATGTCTATTTATTAATAATCTAGTACAGTCTATTATAATGGAATACACTAATTGAGTTGAATATTAGTTGATTCGGTTAACATAACACAGTACTGCACTGTTAAACAGATAAACGTTACTCTATAGTTTTGAATACGAATTAAGCTGTCACTCCGAACCCAAATCATGTATGGTTATGATTAGCTACATTGTATAAGATTATGCAATTATATAACCTATAGAAAGATTTCAGTGCGTCTCTAGCTCGGAGATAAAGTTTTTAATCAAAGATTACTAAATGGAAATCCCAAAAAGTTAAATTAAATCTAATTTATACCGATATATTTTTAAAAATCAATTTGATTTTCTATATCTAAAAACGACGTTCTTATCTTTCCTGTTATTTGGCTTTAGATTTAAAATAAATTATTTAATTGACAATATTGTAATTCAATTTTGTAGATATGACTCAGCAGAAGGATAAAGAGGGAGAGTAAAGTTAGAGGTTCTGGTGTGGACGGACGTGATTTCGTGTGCTCCATGCTTCGTTTTGTTTTTTGGCTCGCCTTAGGAATTGTACACTGTCAGCTGTCGGCGGAATTTTATCGGATTCGTTTGTTAATTCAGATCGATTATATAGATCCTATAATCGATTAGTATACGGACTTACTTTCTATATAGTTTTTTTATATTCATGACCTTATTGGCAACAGGGTCTAGAATCGCCTGTTTATTATTAATACAAGACTGTGCGGATAGTAATTGCCTAGAGCGAAGTGTCTATGGCAGAGACTACCAGTGTGTTGGGACCGGACGTCTTGAGGTGTGTGGAGGTATACTCTGTTTTCAGTGGGCATGCCTATATATGATGAGGGTATAGCAGAGGTAGATGGTTAAAGCCATCTCTTGTTTCTCAGAAAGGGAATTAATTGAGACAACCAGGAAGATTATGGTGGGGAAAAGCCCAGATCTGAATGGGATACCACTGGAGATAATTAAGATAGTGTCTAATGTGGTACTCATGGCTACCTTAAAGGCGTTCAACACCAAACTTCTACGGGGAGTCATTCCTAGGAAGTGAAAGGCCGGGATGATGGTGTTATTAAGAAGGAAAATGAGCTGCTGGAGGATCCATTGGCGTACAGACCGATATGCCTATTGAACAATTTACAAAGACTTTTGAGAGAATGTTGGCCTGTAGACTACAGGTGGAAGTACATGAAGGAGGTGGACTCGATTCTAACCAATTAGGGTATAGATCTGGTCCTTTCTACGAAGGATGCTTTAGGGAAGGTTATGGACATGGTCAAAAAGGCGGCGTGTACTAGCCGCCATAAGAGTTTCATTCCGGTGTTGTTTTTGTCGATGCTAAAAATGCATTCAATTCTTTGAGTTGGCGAAGTATCAGTGAGGAATAAGAGGAGTTCAGCAGTAAGTGAGGGGTTGAGAGGAGACGGAACAGCCCGACTGGTCCATGACTGGCTCTGACAGGTCGTTGATTGGCGATGGTGCACAAGCAGAATTTGAAGTAATGGTCACAAGAGGGGTAGCTCAGGGATCGGTTCTTGGGTCTCTGATGGAACATTGTCTATGATGGGGTCCTGGGAATCCGGTTTCCGATGGGAGCTACCCCTGTGGCCTTTGCTGATGAATTGGCGCTAGTTGTGTGCAGAAGAACGGAGAGCGAGGTTATAGACGCAGGAAATCGAGAATTGGTGACGGTCAGGGACTAGATGGATGAGAATAGCCTTGAAATAGCCTTGGATAAGACTGCCAGTAATTATGGCAGGAAGGAAGACGGAGGTTGAGGCGCATCTCCTTTGAGTTGGAGGATACAAAAAGTCTCCCATCTGGGGCTGACAAATAGTTGAGCGTATGGCGTAGGAGAGGTTGCTGGATAGATGTCTTCCAAGTCCATATCCTTCGGACGGTATTGAAGACTAAGAAGGTGATTAAAGCCCTCTCAAAGATCTTTTCCTTATGCATATAGCCTTAGCTATGAGAAAAGAAGATTGTACACTCATGTGGTGCATGCCGTCATCCTCTACGCGGTCCTGTTTGGACTAGAAAATTGGCGGTAAAGTCGGTGCTTGCGTTGTTGGAATGTGTTTAACGTCGAGGATTTGTCGTGGGTATCATACGATATCCAATGAAACGGCGTTGGTGATGGCGGCAGTCCCTTCTACGGACCTCCTAGCTTATCATCAAATTAAGAGGAAGGAGGGTTTGGATAAAAAGCTGGCGGAGCAGCTGAAGGATAGATTGCAGACCTGGTGAAAGGCTGCTACAAGAGGAGCATGGACCAGACGGTTTCTCTCTCTGATAAGGCCATGGTTTGAGCGTGGGTTCGGTAAGATAGGATATGAACTGACTCAGTTCTTGACCGGACGGGGGTGTTTCCGCTCGTACCTTAAGTGATTCATGAGAGGAGAATCGGATCTTTGCACTTACTGTGGGTTAGTTCACACAAACGAGCACACTTTTTCGAGTATCCATATTGGGATCAACCAAGAAGTGTGTGCTATTAGCATTTATGGATGAATACTAGATATCATTATAGAAACATTATAACAAAACATTATAGATGCTGATATCATTTGCAGCCAAATAAGGAAATGAACTTTAATAGAAGCTATGATGACCGTGATCATTAAGGGTAAGCTGGAGGACGAATAGCGAGTGAGAGCCAACTTTCGTGGACAGCCGCGGGGGTTCAACAGTCGTTGTCTGCCAGAGGCTGTCGGGGGACGCTGGAGCCTGCATTTGCCTACATAGAGCAAAGATGCCTGCAAATTATTAAAAATTCCAGCATCGGGTTTGCCCACGATGGTCACATGGGAACTGTGTTCATACCTTGTGGTTAGGTTCAGTTCCTATGTGAGTAATGGGAAGGGTTTGTACTCGGTAAGAGCCCGATACGGCCGGATAGCAGATGGTAGACATTTTCCCTCCTCCTACGAAAAAAAAAAAACGAGAAGCAGAAGAGAATTTTTTTCTTTAATTGTGGAACTAAACTGTGGTTGCTGGGTAGAAACTCACAGATATCTTTATCTAATAAACTGTTAATATACAGAGTTATCCTTAAACTATCTGGATGTATGAGATTAGCTCTGGGTTACAAGTAACAGCGATATTGAAATAATCTAAAAATTCCAGAATAAATTGATAGGACCATAATAGAGGCACTATGGTTTATTAAGGGTAGTGAAATTCACGACTCTCTAGGAGTATCTTCTGTTTGCGAAGAGATCCAAAAATTTAGCTCGCGGTACAAACATGTAAATTATTTGACAGTAAATCTATTGAGTAGCAGCGATGACATCAAGTGACATAAACGTTTCCATGTGCTGGACCTCGGATATATAATAGATTATTGACCAGGTGACTAGGAGTTGGAATATAGGTGACTCTGTTACTGAGCAGTGAAAGTCGCTTTGATTATTTACATATTATGGCTATTTCTATTACCAAGGAATATCTGTTTTATTTATAGTGTTGTTTTCTTATACTGATATTAATTACAATGTTTTTAGTTTTATTCTTTTCTACCTATGATTTATTTCTTGTGTTATGTTAAGTAATGAACTTAATTTGGACTACTTATACAAGTGCTTTTTCTATACATGAGGTGTTGTACCTTTGTATCTTTAATGATACAAAGGTTGGAGACCTCTCTCATGTAATTGTCATAAATCAAATTTATTTATGGTTCCTATGAGATACGATTGTAAATGCTAACTGATAGGCAAAAAAAAAAGAAAGAAAATTGTGATATTAATATCAAGTAAAATTTAATGTGTTGTTTGAATTATTCTTGAAAATCAGTAGATTAATTACAAAAGGAATGTGTGCTTGCATATTTCAAGTTTATCAAATTTTCTGAGTTTTATTTATTATTGTTCTTTATTAGAACCTTAAGTCACTCTCTGTTTCATTTTAATTTCTTTAATTTTTTAGTGGTAAGATGTGCTAATATACTCTGTAAAACATCAGTAAAAATAGACACAATTTTTCTCGGATACTCAAATTTGAGGAAGGAAGCGTTTTAAGTAACTTTATTAACTCGTATCTTCTATATAATAAATATTTTAAACAATCAGGAAATCATTAATTTAGGTAAACGATATTTGTCCAAATATGACTGCTATAATTTTAGTGTATATATGTAGTATCTGCTAATAATCTGAGGTGCGTTTATTGGAATTAGAGGAATAATATTTAAAGTTTAATTTAGCTGTTTTTTTTTTCTTTCATATGTCAGTGATAAATTCAATTGTTTTTGACATTATACAGAACACTAATAAAATATCTACTTACTGGGATTTTTTCGTTTTATCTTGTAATTGCTTTAATTGCCATTAGGGAAGAAAAAGTGAATGCGCGCATTAATTGTATTTTATTATCTGTGTAATGAGTTGATAACAGATTTATTAATTATGGACGGTTATTTAAAAATTTTCACATTAATTATAAGTATATTCTTATCTGAAAAGAGGCAGTACATTTAATTTTTGTAGTCTACATTGCATAAAGTTTTTATCGTATCTAGATAAGGAGATTTATCGGTCACATTACGCAAATATTATAGTTACTAGCAGTCAAAAAGTTTTATAAATTGTTTAAAAAATGAATTTCTTAAAACTTTATACATTGCTTCTTCTTGCATCTTCTATGCGCTTAGTCAGCAGGTAGGTTTATGAATTGAAAACAAGGGTTGTTTAATGCTATAATTTTTTTTTAATGAATTTCAATGGAAAATTAAGTTAGTTTGGGTAAAAAGTTGTTTAGTTGGTACGTCAGAACTTATCTTGAAAAAATAATTGTTTTATTAAGTACATAGTAATGTATGGTAAATAAATGTTTCACAAGCGGGGAATCGCCGCGCTTTAAGGATGCCAAGAGGACCCCAAAGGGGGCTCCACTGCAGGAGCCTAAACGGGAAGGGTAATCTGCTGCCATGACATCCAGGGCTGGCTGATGTTATGCCGAGAGGCGATTCCGGCCACCCCTGGGATGGGAAGGGGGAGGTATTTTAGTGGGTGAGAGCTTCATACGACGGCTGGTAGAGCTTTTTTACTCCCCCTACGCAAAAAAAAAAAAAAAAATGTTTAACCATTTTTGTCATTATAAACTGTTCTCTAACTATTGATTTTCTTATTGCTATTTTTTAATAAACCTGAAATACAATATTGTATAACGTAGACTGTAGAAGGTAATTTTATAATACTGACATAAATTATATTTCACATCAAAACCCAGGCTAAAGTAGCAGTAGATTAAATAAGAAGTCAAAACACTAATTTATTAAACAAAATTTAACTTGAAAGTAGCAAAAACATTAAAGTTTGTAGATAAAACCTCAGGAATAAACAGATTTTTTTTTTTGTAATTTTTCTCTGTAGAATAATTTTTATGAGATTTGATGATGATGATGACTGAAAGATAATTTTCATTTTTGAAAAATTATAGGTCTTACACTGGTCTTGCCCATTTACTAGGCATGATACAAACACATTTAAAAAAAAAAACATTGTTTTACTCGACTAGTACAATTTTGTCTTTAATATTGCCTTATATGAAATCGAGAACGATTCACAACTTAGGACTTTAGTGAGTTTGACAATGGCCATGTTAATTAAGTTACTGAAAGGTAATGATAAATTAGAGCTGGCCTTCATTACAGAGATATCGTGTATCTATAGTACTGGAGATTATTAATCTCCAGTACTATATTTTAAGGTTAATAATCTTAAACGATTTAAGTTTCTAGATGACCATCAATTTGTTAGGTTTTATGGTTTTCTGAATTGAGAAATGGATAAATTATTAAACGAAAAAATATTTTAATTAAGATAAAAAAGAAGTAAAAAAGATTTTCATATTACAAGACGGTTGCATATGTAGAAGGGGATGTAATGTGTTCAACATAAATTGTTTTTTACAATTTTTAGTAAAAATTCAAGCTGAAATTTACTGGGACACTAGACAGTATATTTCATCATAAATCAGGTGATTTCGAAGTCGAGAGTTCTAAGGTTCAAATCCTAGTAAAGAATTTTTATATGAATTTGAATACTAGATCGTGGATACCGGTGTTCTTTAATGGTTGGATTTCAATTAACGACACTTCTCAGGAATGGTCGACCTGAGTTTGTATAAGACTATATTTCATTTACATTCATACATACCATTCTCATTCATCCTTTGAAGTAATACTTTACGGTAGTTCCGGAAGCTAAACACAAAAAGAGAGTAAGACAGTATACTCGTATTTCAAATTTTTTTTGTTCTTTTTTTTTTTTAACCCCGGAACTACAATTAAGTATTATATCAGAGGATGAAGATGAATGATGTCTAGCGTGTGTTAAAATGCCATGCCTGACCGGGATTCGAACCCGGGACCTCCGGAATGAAAGGCTGAGACGCTACCACTCGCGCCACGGAGGCCGGCATTATGTTTTGATATGCAAATATTGAAATGCAAATCGATGATCATGTAAGTAGAAAATAGATAAAAATTGTTCTTTACGATAATGTATCTATCAATCATATTTAAATTTAAAAGCAATGTATCCAAATAAAATGACTCAAAAACAATCATTAAACTTTTGATTTTTTTCCCATCTATTGGAAATTGGCTACTTAACTTATGTTAAGCCAAGGAGAGGTTAATAAAGCACAAAAAAGTAATATAAAAACTGTTGGTTTTAAAATACCATTATGTTGACAATGTTAGCTTCATTGAACTAAAAACATTCATAAATTATATGAAAATTTCATTAAATTATGAAAACATTATTGCTAAAATTTGGAAGACGTTTAGAAGTTAAAGGAAGTTAATCATACCATTTCTTTCCGCCAAAAAAATAAATAATGCACTGTGCTACACATGTTTAATAGTTTGCTATCTAATTAAGGTATTTATATGTTTAATCTTATGTATAACGATAAGACGTTTCTGTTTTTAACTATATCATAACGCTGTTGTATGTTGTATAGCGTATTTTCTTATGGATATTCAACGTACTTTACACGTTTGGCATATACGATTAACGTAGCATTATCATTCCATTAGTCATTTAAATTTAGCATTACTGTTTTGTTTATTGTTTAATAATAGCACTAAATTCTTTCAATTCATTATAAATAGCTGCTCAGTTCTATGTTGTTTTCCGTATTACTACCTCTAAAATTTACAGTTCTGTTGAAAGTCTAGTGTACCAATTTAGTAGGCAAGATTTCTTTAGTTAATATAGTTCTTCTTATTAAAATTTTAGGCTCAGCTATTTTGATTAAAAAGAAAAATCGTCTACATTAATTAAATCTGCCTCTCTTTACAGAATGGATGAAAATTGTAATGATTTTAATGTATTTTAATCCTAATTCCAAATTAACATTCCTAATTTCTAATTCTAATTTTTTTATTCCTAATTCCTGTTATCCTTTTATTACGTGCAATGTTTTTCTTGATCGATTTAGATTATTTTAAGAGAATTCAAAGTTAAGATTATCTTAAGATAAAGTTATGTGGAAATTATTTTGAGAGAAAGTTAGTTGAAAAGTTCTTGTTGCTCCAGTTCATCAGCTTTACTTACTTTACTACTTGTGTGTACACAGCTGTCAAATTCCAGATCTTTCTGTCTCCTGAATTTAAATATTTTTTATCAATGTTAGAAATTTTAAAAAAATTTAGAAATGAATCCTACACAGTTTTAAGATAACAAAAAACACTATCGCCTTTATTTCATCTGAAATAACATAATTTCTAAATCTTAAATTATTTTATGTAATATAGCTACGGTTTTTAAATATTAAATTACCTCAATAAATCACATGGTTTGAAAGGTTTATGTTTAAATACATATTCGTGTAAGTGGCAACAACATAAAGGAGGTATAAAAATTTATTTAACTCTTAAAAATGTTTTAAATCTAAAACATTTTAAGTTAAAATTACTAAGTTTATACTCTCGGAATTGATAAACATTACAAAGTAACTTTATTAAAAAAAGATTCTTCAACAATAATTAAGATAACAAATTTAATTGTTAATTATCATTACTGATTGAGTTTTTCGTAATTATAGTTTACACACTTACTATATTTTAACAAATGAAAATAAGTGCAACTGGTAGATGTTGACAATACAGTAAAGTTTGCTATATTTTATATGGAAGTAAATCATTTCTGAATGTATGATGAAACCAAAACATTGTATTGTACAACGTACGGTTTGTTTACAATACTCACATCAAATTTGCTTGTTTTTTATTTAAATTTACGAATTATAACTTACAACTTACGATCTAAATTAAATAAAGTAATGACTTACTTTTATCAAAACTTTTATCCTAAAAAAATTAACTGTTGATTGAGTTAAAATTACAGGTTAAAGGTTTTGTAATATTTGAATAAACATGTATTTGTATATGTTGGATACTCATTAAAAAGGACAAATAATAAGAAAATAGTAATTTAAATTTTCTCAAATAATTTAGATCCAAAAATTAATGACAAAATGTAATCAATCTTTAATCAGAACGCATCTGAATTCAAATATCTGAAAATCATTGCTGTATAAAATTTAGATAAAAACAAATTTAACTTGTTAGAGCAATTATGTTTTGCTTGTTAAAAGGGCGATTCATTATTGTCAAAAAGTTATAAATTATTATATTTTTATTAAACTTTTCCAACAGTAGTTTTGTAGTTTTAATCCATTTATTTAGTTAAATAAAGGGATATATCTATACAAAGTCATCTTGAAAAATTTTGAAACAAATTAAGTTTATAAATAATCTATTATAGAATTATAACAACTTACAACTTAGAATCTAAAATAAAATAAACCAATAATGACTCACTTTTTTTTCAATAATTTTCTCTTAAAAGAATTAACTATAAATTGAGTAAGTAACTAAAGTTACTGATTAACTATAGTTTGAAGAATTAACTAAAGATTTAAAATTATAGGTAACAATTTCTGTAAGTGGTTTTTC
>JAAAKQ030165078.1:0-12625 GCA_010016005.3 Zanna intricata
TATATATATATATAATAAATTATATTTTAATTATTTTTCTATTATATTTTCTTTTGCAGTAAAATATTTAACATTTTTTCCCTCAGAACAATGATTAGATATATTATTGATTATATTAATGATTATATATACTTGAAGGAACATATCTTGATATGATCTTAAGTTAATAACTGTTAATTTTCATTAAAAAATTAACAGTTATTAACTCCTCTACATTTGTTTCTTCTGGCTTATACCCTCAATAGCTGCCAGTGAATGATAATGAGATGAATTTTTAGTTGCATAAGTGAAAAATGCCATGTCTAGTTCTTTGTATTAATCTCATGTTTATTAATTTTTTTAACAACTAACTCAGCCAAGGTGGGAAAATCATATAAAATAATTTTAAAAAGCGTTAGATATTTGTTGATGAATATTTGCTTGGGATTACAAACAAAATTTAAGGAAAAGAGATACGATTCTGTAAAAGGAAAATTCTGTTAAGAGATTCTGTTAAGGAAAAGACTGTATCTATTCTGTTGTATGATTGTGAGGCTTGGATTATATGCAGAAATAAAAAAAGTTCTATCTCAAATTACTCTCCGTTCGGAAAGAGAGAGAGAAGATTACCGAGGAAGCTCTGTAATGACAGAACAGATTTAAGACCTATGCTATGTTATGGAAATAATGATGAAATATCTTAGATTTGATGTAAGAATAAATTTTTGTGTATGTCTTCCAATGGTCTAATTTTGTTTTGTTTCGCTATTCTTTTTGCACCCGCTTCATCTACGAATACGATATTCATCTACGAATATATTCTTATTAGAATTCTACAAAATTATCAAAGGTAGTTATTTTCTTGATTTTTATTTTAAAACCTAATCAGTTTCTTCAAAAAAAAAAAAAATGAAGACCCATTCGCTTTTTAAGGAATACGGATGAAGACAGTTGTACGTCTATTATTAGTAGAGTCGATAAATATTATTTACAACCAGAATTTTTAAATGAATTTTCTCAGGATTCCATTTATTGCTAGTATCTATTTAGAAATCTTCTTAATTAATTTAACCCCAAAAGTTAAAAATAGGATTCAACTGATTGTTTGTTTTATTTCTCCGGAATTTGTACATTGGTGTATTATTATTTAGATGACTGAATTTAAGATAATAGATCAGTCGGTGTTAATTCTTCATAATAAAATCGACGTATCTCTTATTTATTGAATTGGTTTAATGTTAAATATGGTACATAAATTATTTAAGAACTCAGAGAAACTATCACCAATAAAACACTTGATAATATGCGTAAAGTATACACAACATCTATGTTCATAAACTCAAGACAAAATTTAATACTTCATTTCAGTGTTAAAACCTTATTAAAGCATCAATATAAAACCTTATTTGTATTTACCAAACCTTGTAAAAAATTCAATATGGAAACTCGTATATAACGGTGATTATGTACCTCAGTTGTCATTAACACAGCGTTTCTTCAGTTTTAATTCCTCTTTTTTACTAATTTGTTTTGTTTTTCTCAAACCAGTTTTCCAGCTACTGTCGGATTGTGTGTGTGTGTGTAATAAGCAAATGGAATTAATGCTACCGGCTTGACAGGTCTGACGTAGCTGCAGATCTAGTGTAATTTAAGTAGGTAAATGTAGTGTAGTGCAATGTAATGTAAATGTATCTGTAAACGTAGTCTTAAACAAACTTAGGTCAATAACGCCTGACATATGTATTTTATTGAAACCCAACCACATAAGAACACCGGAACAATGTAGCATTCCCTGTAAAAGCAACTGCCTGTAAGGATTCGAACCTTAGAACAATCGACTTCAAAAAATCAGCTGATTTTGCGATGACGAAATCAGCTAATTTCGAATCGATTTTTTACTCATTTAGCAGAATTAATTCTATATATGAATTGATATAAATTGCTTGTTTCGTTTATGGTTCTTTATTTATATATTTGTACTTTAATTCAAAAAATTATTTATTATTTTGATTGAGCAGTTTATAGATACATCAATTTTGAAATAATATTTTCGATGAAAACTTGATTTAGTATCGCTCTGTACGTCAGTTTTTGTTGTTTGTTTACATTTTTATTCAGAAAAAAAATTATTATAAAAAAATAGAACGTTATCCGTTTGAAATATGTATTAATATTAATTTCAAAGCAAATTTTGGAATAAGAAAAATAAAAACAGTTTTTATACTTAAGACCTTTACTTTCCCGCCTATAGCAGAGCTACAGCTATAGAAGAGAAAATGATATAGCTAATGAAGGGTGCAATTTAGGCATATGCGGTTTTCACCTGATCTTGACGTATTGACACCTAAGAACCCAAAAAACCGGATGGAAAATTTCCGTATGTACGTATCTGTGTTCGGTGTTAGGTGTTCCATACAAAATCACTTAATATATCCAAAACTATTCGATCGATTTTGACCAAACTTGATCAGATTACTTCTATATATGGAGCATTGATGTCTTTTAAGTTTTTAACTTAAAAGTTTAAGGAGGTGGGGCTGTAGAACAAGATCACCCTCAGTATCTCGAGATTTCGCCTATCAAGGTCATATTTTTCTTAGACACATTTATTAAAAATTAAAAAATAATATTTCCAAAGAAAGGTTTTTGCAAAATCGCACCCCCACCACCAAAGATTCTCTAAATAAACTAGTGGATATTGGATATAGTGTGTCATTTAGTACCCCCTCTCACCACAAGGAGCGCTAGTATAGCACTAAAGTACAGCTGTTGTAGTCATTTGCTACATTGTAACGTCGCAGGGGAGCTGTAGATTTAAATAAATGAATAATATTCAAAATATAAAAAAGTATTTAAAGCAGCTAGTAGTACCGCCACACCCATGCGAATGAAATAAGTATGCGCGCGCACTTTATTTAGAATTCGTGAATTAAATAAAAAGCATTATACTTAAATAAAATGGTAAATGTTTAAAATTATGTTTTTTGTATTTTGTATGTGTAAGCCCTGCATAATAATAAAGCCCGTAGCGGGAAGGTCCAACCGTGTTGTCAGCTTTTTTTTAATTTAAGAGAAATGAAATGCCTGTGTTTAAAATCAAATGGGAATATGAAAAAAAAAATTGTCTGATCAGTCATCTGATTAAAATTAATTTTTTACTTTCTCGTTATTATTAATTAGTTTATACAACAGATAAATAATAATAAATAGATCTTTCTGCTACAGATTTATTATAATAAAAAATATGTAATTATAATTTTTTAAAGGAAGTATTTTAAGCTTCACAAATACAAATTTTATTTTTATTTAATTATGTTGACAGAATTTATAATGGAAGTAAAATTAATCGAAACGGGAATAATAAATATTTAATTTATTTTTTCACGTAAATATTAAATTATTATTGATATCTTTATTATATGCCTACTATCCATAGTTTTATTATATTTATTTTATATTCCGTTAATTATTATTTTATTTTATGCTAGTGAGCATTTCCTAGTAAATAATTATGTTATAAATTAAGGTAGATAGTTTTGCTTAAGGTAAACCTATAATTAAGTATCCGAAATTTATTTCTTGTTTTATGAAATTAAATGAACTAAAATACATAATTTTCTTGGGAGTCACGTTTTATTTCACATTTCTGGCCTTGAAGCCAGTAGTTAATTTAATTTTATAAACTTATCTTGTTTGCGTGTATAGGTACTGTACAACTCTGCCCTGACTTGTTTGCTTCTTTAGGCGAGATATACAACATACTGAAGTATTTGTTTGAAATACATTTAATTGATTATTTCCTTATGCTATACGTTAAATATAAATAACAATTTAAGCCAGTTGGCTTAAAATTAAACATTGTTTTCCAATCAAATTATGATAAAAATTTTATTTTTTGATTTAGACTTAAATCATTATCCTCATATTTAAAAATCAAGTAAAATGAGCCTTTTCCTTGAAGTACATAATGTTAACGCAGTACTGTTAAGTCATATAGACACTAAGCTTGTGACATTCTTTTAAACAGAGAAGATAATTTTGTGATTTTCTTATTTGCGGATATTATACATAGAAATAATTCATCGTAATATATAAAGGTATTTATATAAAAAAAAAGAATATTGAAGTTGTTTTGGGCAGCTACACTTGAAGGAAAATATTATCAACTGATATCTTTAAAATTTGTTAACACTTTAAATTCATAAATAGGGTAAGTTAGAAAAAAATCGGCAATTATTCTTCTCTCATCAGGAGATTTCTATTCCTGGAACACTGCATTTATCAATTATTAAAGACATAGAAAACCGCTAATACAGAATTTCAAATTCATATACGGGACGTATGAACAATGTAGCATTCCCTGTAAAAGCAACTGCCTGTAAGGATTCGAACCTTAGAACAATCGACTTCAAAAAATCAGCTGATTTTGCGATGACGAAATCAGCTAATTTCGAATCGATTTTTTACTCATTTAGCAGAATTAATTCTATATATGAATTGATATAAATTGCTTGTTTCGTTTATGGTTCTTTATTTATATATTTGTACTTTAATTCAAAAAATTATTTATTATTTTGATTGAGCAGTTTATAGATACATCAATTTTGAAATAATATTTTCGATGAAAACTTGATTTAGTATCGCTCTGTACGTCAGTTTTTGTTGTTTGTTTACATTTTTATTCAGAAAAAAAATTATTATAAAAAAATAGAACGTTATCCGTTTGAAATATGTATTAATATTAATTTCAAAGCAAATTTTGGAATAAGAAAAATAAAAACAGTTTTTATACTTAAGACCTTTACTTTCCCGCCTATAGCAGAGCTACAGCTATAGAAGAGAAAATGATATAGCTAATGAAGGGTGCAATTTAGGCATATGCGGTTTTCACCTGATCTTGACGTATTGACACCTAAGAACCCAAAAAACCGGATGGAAAATTTCCGTATGTACGTATCTGTGTTCGGTGTTAGGTGTTCCATACAAAATCACTTAATATATCCAAAACTATTCGATCGATTTTGACCAAACTTGATCAGATTACTTCTATATATGGAGCATTGATGTCTTTTAAGTTTTTAACTTAAAAGTTTAAGGAGGTGGGGCTGTAGAACAAGATCACCCTCAGTATCTCGAGATTTCGCCTATCAAGGTCATATTTTTCTTAGACACATTTATTAAAAATTAAAAAATAATATTTCCAAAGAAAGGTTTTTGCAAAATCGCACCCCCACCACCAAAGATTCTCTAAATAAACTAGTGGATATTGGATATAGTGTGTCATTTAGTACCCCCTCTCACCACAAGGAGCGCTAGTATAGCACTAAAGTACAGCTGTTGTAGTCATTTGCTACATTGTAACGTCGCAGGGGAGCTGTAGATTTAAATAAATGAATAATATTCAAAATATAAAAAAGTATTTAAAGCAGCTAGTAGTACCGCCACACCCATGCGAATGAAATAAGTATGCGCGCGCACTTTATTTAGAATTCGTGAATTAAATAAAAAGCATTATACTTAAATAAAATGGTAAATGTTTAAAATTATGTTTTTTGTATTTTGTATGTGTAAGCCCTGCATAATAATAAAGCCCGTAGCGGGAAGGTCCAACCGTGTTGTCAGCTTTTTTTTAATTTAAGAGAAATGAAATGCCTGTGTTTAAAATCAAATGGGAATATGAAAAAAAAAATTGTCTGATCAGTCATCTGATTAAAATTAATTTTTTACTTTCTCGTTATTATTAATTAGTTTATACAACAGATAAATAATAATAAATAGATCTTTCTGCTACAGATTTATTATAATAAAAAATATGTAATTATAATTTTTTAAAGGAAGTATTTTAAGCTTCACAAATACAAATTTTATTTTTATTTAATTATGTTGACAGAATTTATAATGGAAGTAAAATTAATCGAAACGGGAATAATAAATATTTAATTTATTTTTTCACGTAAATATTAAATTATTATTGATATCTTTATTATATGCCTACTATCCATAGTTTTATTATATTTATTTTATATTCCGTTAATTATTATTTTATTTTATGCTAGTGAGCATTTCCTAGTAAATAATTATGTTATAAATTAAGGTAGATAGTTTTGCTTAAGGTAAACCTATAATTAAGTATCCGAAATTTATTTCTTGTTTTATGAAATTAAATGAACTAAAATACATAATTTTCTTGGGAGTCACGTTTTATTTCACATTTCTGGCCTTGAAGCCAGTAGTTAATTTAATTTTATAAACTTATCTTGTTTGCGTGTATAGGTACTGTACAACTCTGCCCTGACTTGTTTGCTTCTTTAGGCGAGATATACAACATACTGAAGTATTTGTTTGAAATACATTTAATTGATTATTTCCTTATGCTATACGTTAAATATAAATAACAATTTAAGCCAGTTGGCTTAAAATTAAACATTGTTTTCCAATCAAATTATGATAAAAATTTTATTTTTTGATTTAGACTTAAATCATTATCCTCATATTTAAAAATCAAGTAAAATGAGCCTTTTCCTTGAAGTACATAATGTTAACGCAGTACTGTTAAGTCATATAGACACTAAGCTTGTGACATTCTTTTAAACAGAGAAGATAATTTTGTGATTTTCTTATTTGCGGATATTATACATAGAAATAATTCATCGTAATATATAAAGGTATTTATATAAAAAAAAAGAATATTGAAGTTGTTTTGGGCAGCTACACTTGAAGGAAAATATTATCAACTGATATCTTTAAAATTTGTTAACACTTTAAATTCATAAATAGGGTAAGTTAGAAAAAAATCGGCAATTATTCTTCTCTCATCAGGAGATTTCTATTCCTGGAACACTGCATTTATCAATTATTAAAGACATAGAAAACCGCTAATACAGAATTTCAAATTCATATACGGGACGTATGATTTAGATTTGAGCTTAAGACCAGTTGCATCACAGAATAACAAGGATATATTAATTTATCCTTTATCCTTCATACATTTTACAAAATGTATGAAGTACTGTAGGTTACTTAAATATTCGCTTAGATTCTCTTACAAAAGACCATTTTCTTTTTATAAAGTTTATAATAAAAATATTTTGCATCAAATCATACTATTTTTTTTCACACCGCCGGGGTAACTGGACCCGCCGTTAGGCAAAACTCATTCGCCGCGGAGTGTCGTGGCAGCAGATTACCATGCCCTCTCACTGTCTTGAGGTCTCTTAAGAACTCATCCAGCGGGGTTTCCCCTGATTTCTGGAGGCACCCGACCTTCCGCTTGTGGAGAACCGAAATGCCCCTCCCCGGAGCAGCTACCCATCCCGTCACTAAAACCTATCCCTACCGAGAGTCAGATGTGCGTTTCACACCCCCGGCCCTCTCCCCCGAGCCCGACCCTCTGAACCGTCGAGGGGCTCCCATATGTCAATGGAAGTAATCCGACCAAGGACACTCTAGCGTGTGCCCCGGACCGAGGTATCCTCAGCAGTTGGGCTGCCTCCCTGGCCCTACACATCGCTGCGATCGCCCCCTAGCACACATCTCGTTTTTATTTTATATTATTTTTTTATTTGCATTCCTGATGCCCCATGGCATCGTTCCTGTCATATCCACACATTCTACATTTCATCGATAGGTTTCAGTTAGCACCGACGAGATCCTCTTTCTATTTTTTGCAAGATTTGTTACTGCAGTGGTTACATCAGGAATTACACAATACAGAATACAAGATAATACAAGAGCCGGCCTCCGTGGCGCGTGTGGTAGCGTCTCGGCCTTTCATCCCGAGGTCCCGGGTCCGAATCCCGGTCAGGCATGGCATTTTTCACACACGCTACAATTCATTCATCTCAACCCTATGAAGATATACTTAATTGTGGTTGCGGAGATTAAAAAAAAAAGATAATACAAGAAAACATCGGAAAATATGAAAAAGACAATGGGAAAATACATTCTAATATATACATTGGGCCATTCTGTTCTCCTCTACCATCGTTGGTTATTCTCCTCCCTAAGCCTGCCCTCTTCTTCCTTGGTCTTCATGATCCTTGTGACCAGGTACCTCACCCCATTGTCTCCTGCCCCGGAGCATGTATTCTATAGTGTTTTTGGGGGTGAGCTACGTCAAGCCCGTGTACCGCCTTGTGTGCTCCAGTGTGTCATTCTCACTACAGTAATCACACTCCGGGGATTCACTTCTTTCAAATCTATGTAGGTATGCCGCATAATCTCCATGTCTAAAGAGGATTGGGTGAACTAATATCCCATCTCCCCAAATCCCCTCCAGGCTCAAATCATATTATTACGTAAGTGTTTTATCACTTATAATTTTTAGATCTTATTTAACAGTTTGGTTAAATTAGTAATTTTCATTTTTATTTTACTTTTTATTATTGTTTTTTTTTAATATACCATTTTTAATTATATTGTTCAGTATTTTTTGTTATGGATCTATCATGTTTAGCCTTATATAAATTAATACCTAATATAAGGATAAATTTAATTTTAATATTAACGATTCTAGTCTTTAATACGATACATATAAAACGTTCAGGAGGAACCAGAGTTACTTTCTTTGAAAATAATGATGTTATCTAGTCCATACAACCAACCTACGGTGAACAGAATGAAGATGTTACTTACAGGGCCGAATATTATTCATCAACCACTTCTTCCTTTAGTCTTTCTAAAAAGCCTCTTTATTTGTTTTAGCTTCCAGAACTACCATAAGGTATTACTTCAGAGAAAGAATGAGGATGATATGTATAAATGTGAATGAAGTATAGTCTTGTACAATCTCAGGCCGACCGCTCCTGAGAAGTGTGGTTAATTGAAACCCAACCACCAAAGAACACCGGTATCCACAATCTAGTATTCAAATCCGTATAAAAATAACAGTCTTTACTAGGATTTGAATCTTAGAACTCTCAACTTCAAAATCAGCTGATTTGCATGATCGCGTTAACGACTAGACCAGCCCGGTGGGATAAAAAGCCTAGCACTGGATTTTATTACTCTTGAAAAAGGTTTTCTTTTTTGGGAATAACTTTTAACTCATGAAGCTCACCTACATTATTGTAGTTATGGTTGTGAATCGATAGTAGGATAAAATATGAGTGATTAACAGATAGTTGAATACTCTAATTAAGTTTATTTCTTGGAGAAAAATGATAATTCACTAAAATGGGTCTGAAATTGGTTTTTTCGAGCTTTTCAGGTAATGATAAATTAACTCCTTTTTAGGGTTTAAATATAAAATAATATAATCTCACAAGAGATAACATTTGTGGTATATTTAAAATAAAAAAAATTATTTTCTGTAGTCTTTGAGAAAAGCTTAAATTGACTTAGATTTACGGTTAAGTAAATATATTGAATTTTCATTTAAAAAGAAATACATACCATCGTAATTTTTTACGTTTAATTTGGTTTAGAACCTTAGTACCGGTTTTTTATTTTTTAGTTATTAAATAAAAGTATTATTACTTAAAGGTGTATTTTCTTTTCAGATTTGTATTTTATTTATTTACACGTTAATAAATATTTAATTTTCTTTTTTCTAAATCAAAGTGCGGTTTTTAACCCAAATGTTTTGATTTTAATGTTATTTTCTGACTTTATTACTTACTTTCATTTTATTACTTTTAACAGCTTTTAAATATTCCTACAGTTTAGGAGTTAAATGCTAGGAAGGGTATAAAATCACAAAAATCAATTTTGATAAACGTAGCAGATTATAAGAAATGTTTTTTATCTTTCTCTGAAACTATTGAAGAAAAGAAATTGTGATGTATATTTTTTATATTATTTTATTAATTAAATTAAACATATTTTGTGAACCAAGAATTTTTATTTATTAATAAATAATTACCTATTAAGCCGTAATCAAGTACATAATAAGTATAGATAAAAATCTATACTTATCTTTATCTATCCAGAGTTAAAAATATAATAATTATCATATTCTTATTTATTTAAATTTTTGTTCCACGTGACTCCCATGGTCGTACTACGTGTCACCCTTTCACTTAACGCGTGATGTTTTTTACCCCCTAACACGTCAACAAATCTCACTATATGTATGTATATTTTTTTAAAACAAATGCATACACATTTTGATATTTAAATCTTTGCACTTTATGTATACAGTTGGTATTTTATTAGCAATACATATCATTAGCATTGATATACACTTTATTTTTGTGAATTGTTAAATAAAATTTGTACATTAATGTAATAATGAGTTGGCTAATTTTTTTTTATTTATTTTTTTTATTTATATTAACCAATTTATTCAGGTCATTTAATTTGTGATATCCTTACAGTTTTGTAGTGTACAATCTAATTAAAGGATTAATCTTTAAAAAAACAAATTATATATTTTGTAATATGGCCCCAGCTCTTGATTTTTTTCTTTTCGATTAATTATGTCTTTGTAATATCTTAAAGAATTCTTCCAATCTTTTTCTACCTATCTGGTTAAATTTACAGCAAAAAAGTATGTGTAAAAAAAAAACAAGAGGATTACTACGACCAGTCGGCTAGAGCTGTCTCTTTTGATGGATGTTGCTCCCTTTGGGTTTCCTTGACCCAAAGGGAGAAACCCTTTATTTGTTCAAATTCAAATTCCTATATTTGTCCTAATTTGTTCAAACCCTATTATTTGTTCAAATTTATTTATTTATCTAATAATAGGTAATACTGAGATTACTTATCTGAATTTTGAAAAGGGGACAATTTGGCAAATAATTGTTTTATTTCAGTTAAGTTTTAATTCAGAATGTATCTTACTAAATACTAAAAATTAGATTTAACTTTTATTTTTATTGAATAAAACTGTACAAAAATTATTTTCTACATCTAATCTATCCCCATTTTATATGGAACGGATATTTTACTATCTAATCTGTATATATTTTATGCGGTGCACACACATATGCTCACAAATTTAAAATGTTTCGTGCAAGCACAAATACACGTAGATAGAAATATAGAAATCTACTGTATCTATTAATATATAAAAAAATAAAATTATAAATAAAAATATAATGATATATATGTATAAAATATAAAAAAATATATATAAAAATTTATCTTAAATTTTTATAATAAAAAAATAATTGGTGAGTTTTATGAAAATCAGTTAAGAAGAAATTTCAGGCAGTTTATTTTTATACAGACATTACATAGAGTTATTTTATAAACCTAACAGAAATGAATTCAGGCAATAAAAAGTTTAGAATTAGCACTTGACAATAAATAATAATTGCTACTGTTACTATCCTTTCGAAAGATTGCAGGGGGAAACAAAAACGTTAAAATTCTGCTGAAAAATAGTTAAAATCCGTTAAATTTTAAAATCAATCGTATAAGAACAATTCATCTATCTTTCTTTAATACTGAAAAAAGCTCACCCAAGAAAACGTATGACTTTTAATGATAAAATAAGTTTTATTTATCAAACATTATCTTTGAAATCGGGTAAATAAATAAAAATCAATATATACAAACTTAATATAAAAAAAACAAGCACTTGTCAATTTTCCAAGTTACGTCGTAAATTACCGGGAGAAAAAATGGGAGAAAAATTTACTTTAGTTGCCATCAAAAGTAAAATATATATTCAGAAACTTGACAAAGTTGAGGTAAAACATGTGAGATACCAGTAATTTTTATGCTGATAATGAAGTAATACCGAAAGCGTTTGTTTATTTTATGAAGTTATTATAGACTAGTCATGTTCGATTTTATTAATAACGTTAAAATAATGTTCTTGTCTTCGAATTTCATTCTTGGTTATTAAAGCATACCTCGGTTGAAAAATTTATGTATCATCAAATAAGTAACAATCTAATGGATTTTAGTTATTTTTATTACTGTTCAAATTTATTTAAATTGAATGGAAGATCTATTATTTTTATTGTATATAACAGATACATCTACTATTCTCAGTGCTTTTAAAGTACAATTAAAACAATTCGTATACTTAAAAAAAAAAACAGGTTCCTTACAGTAACAGGTTTTTAATTTTATTGAAAAAAAAAAAATAAACAAATTACATTATTTAATCGCTTTTAAAAGTAATTCATTCTTATTACAGTATTCATTACTTTATTACAGTAATGTTTTATTACAGTAATAACTGATAATTATCCAAAAATGCATACATTATGTAAAGTAACTGAAAATGGTTTAAGTGAATTTGGGAATTTTGTTTGTTTTATATATAAAAATTAGCTAAAGAAAACCTTACAAAGTATGAAAAGTAGGTTATAATACAACCTTGTATCTTCTTTTTTTTTATTGCATCTTTCTTTGTCTCATTTTTTACGCTTATTTCAATACCCGATTCTTGTATAAATTAATAGTAACTGTTCTTTCTATAACAGCATTCAAACTAATCCGAAAATAGGAAATTTTTTTTTTGTTTATTTTGATGTTGTAGCTACACTTCTTCACCACACCTATTCTGTAACTTAACTGAGTAGGTTATTGTTCTTTGGTTATCTAGAAATCTTCATGTTATATATATATAACACAAAACAGATATATATATTCCACAAAAAATAACAGACAATATATATATATTCCACAAACAATAATAACATATATATATTCCACAAAACAGATGAATTTCACAAAACACACACACATA